>JABASI010000385.1:0-40727 GCA_019776505.1 Tomocerus nigrus | reverse complement strand
TACTTATATGTATTTCATCCATCTTAATTTTGTCCGGTTTTATCCATGTGGATGGATGAAATTAAAAAAACTATTTCATCCGGACAATATACAACACTGACAACGACAGACCGAGCGAGGTAGTGTAGAGTCACTAGAGTCAAGTAGAAGAGTAGTACATGCATTCATATTCTTACAAACAACTATAACTATTATGTGCCGGCCGATATCTACACCGTTGTTCGTTGCTTTTTCGTGCTTTCTATTCTACCTAGCTAAATCTTATTCCGTAGTGTATTCAATTTTGTTCTCGTGTGACTTGTGTGTGTATGACCATTTTATTATAACAGCACCTATTCCGTTCTGGACGATGCCACGTTTTTTGCCTTCCTTTTTATAAGCACATTTTTATTTTAATGTTAATTTTGTCCAATCTTCCTTTAAAAAATGACTAATTGACTCAGAAGCATTTGCTTAAAGCGTGGTGGCGATAACAGATTCTCCAGTTGAGGCGTAAAGCTTCTAAATTGCAATAGAATTTTTGTTTGTTGTTTATTATGTTTTGATATTGGAAGATTGTTGCGTTAGTCATACATTCGGTTGCCTATATCCCAGGCTTATGTTTTATTTTATAACCTTATTCTTATCTTACTGATGGTGGTTTCTTTTCAGCTTATTCTTGAGTGGAGTGTCTGTGATGTCTGTGAACTCCAGGGAATGCAATGCAACATGCAGCTCTCTAGCTAAATGTGAAATGCGGCTTATTGCTCTCCTCAATCTCTTCGACTCACTACTTGACTGTTAGTGCTGAAGTTGACTGCAAATGCAAAGTAAACTAAAAGTTGCTGCCTTCATTCCCTTATAATCGTATGACTATCTAAAATGTAAAGTCTCAATGACAAACGTCTAATAATAAACACAGTGTTCAAATGCCTCATTACAACTTGCATTTATTATTATTATTGTGAATGATGATGATGAGTTTGATGAGAGAATCCTTTTAATAATTCCTAACTGCTCTTCTTAGGGTTAGTAACTAAACCAGTAGGCCTGGCTAATGTCATTCACATGCCCTTCTTTCCCTGAATACTCATTGCGCTTAACGACAGTTAATTTCATTCCTAGCTATATAAACAACCAAGTTAATTCTAATCAAAATTATTATCAGGCAGACAATTATTTAAACAGAAACATAATATTTAATGCGCACTATACCAAACAGATAGTGACTAATGTTTACCTGCTTAGAATTACGTATTTACCTATGCGTAAGGTAATCTGCATGTATACAAAAACATCATATTATAGTGACACAACACAACAACATACATACAATACAGTACGTGCAATCTAATAGACGGCATTATAGGCGTAGATGTTTTTTTTTGTCGGAAGTAAATTCTCTGAGTGTTAACTTATACTTTAAGGCTTCATTTTGTTAGTCAAGTTGGTAGGATGCAGAAGTTTTGTGTTTGAATGGAGCTGAAAAGAGAAGTGTCTGATAAATGCCAGAGAGTCATATCACCATCATTAATATAGTTCCAGTAATAGCATCAACCTTTTATACATTCTAATAGTGAATATAACAGGTACATGTGTTGGTTGTACGTGGTCTTTCCATTTTATTCTCCTCTGTGTATTATTTGCTTTTCTACATTCATCGCTACACTATACTCCTACTAGGCAGTAGTGCTGCGGTAGCTAGACTACAGACACTCGGGCGGGTATTTACTCCACATTCCGGAATTACTCAGACAGGTTAATACCGTCAACCAGAACCAAAACATCGTTTTTATACCGACATAATATCTAATCTTACTCTCGTGTCTAACTCCATTTAAACGTGCATACATAAACCCTAGGGAAGTTAGTCGCCTGTTTTTCTATGCTTAATGTTGTTGACAGTGCAAGTGAAAAATTAAAGCATGGGAAAAATTAACAGTGATACAAAATTGTCAATAAATATGTTCGGTTCCATTGTTTCTTCCTTTCGGTGTTTAGTGCTCCCTGCGTTTTCCCGTAAACGGGCAACTCATCCGGCTTCTTTTATACTTCCTTGACCGGGACACAAGATTCACTAAACATTTCTTCGTCACAACACACGGACGCGACGCAATAAATGTTTTAATTTAATCACGACACTGGTAAGTTATACTCTTTTCCATTTTAAATTTGACAGACGGCATTACCCTGATTAACTATCTTAATAATTTGATCAATTTAAATTTAAAATTACAGTTCCAAAGCTGCTATTACTAATCTTAAGTGTCGTCATCCGTTTGTATTACAATTTTATTTAGTAATTTATTGTATACACTTACTCCTAAAGCAACCGCATTATTTCAACCGCAATTAAGTATGTGTGCTTATGGTCAAGTTTTTTAAAGCCCTTAAACTCTTCATTAAACTTAAATTAAATGTCGAAAATATAATTTTTGATTGCTAAGAATAAATTTAATAAATGATAGTTGCAGTGATATGATAGCATTTAAAAGTAAACAACTTACAATTGGTTAGTAACGCTTAGTACTCGATTGCGCGAGTGTGTACCTGAATGTAGCTATAATTCAATGTTCATTAAATCTGGCCGGTATAAATAAACCGTTTGCGGTAATTTGGCTTTCCTTATTAGCTTAGCTGTAATTAAAACCTTATGATGTGGCAGTAAAGAGATTTTTGGTTATATCGAGGGGATTTTATCTGTGGAACCACAAGTGAAATCTCTTTATCGGTCGTTTATTTCGCCACCGCTGAAATTGGAGATAGACCATTTTGTTGATATTTTGCTTCACTTACTAATTGTTTTTAAAACTTTCCCACAGAATTATACTTTTCAGTAAATTTTTTAAACATTTTTCAATTTTTTAATGCCATTGCTAATTTTTTACTGTTTTTCATTCCAAACTAATATTTTCTCGGTTCGCATTAGTAATTTGGTGTTTTAACTTGCTATGTATCATACTTCGGTTTCGAATTAATGTTTTTCTTGATAAAAAGGTACGTCGTGTTTTAATAGAAAAATGCCGGTGACGAAAGGCATTACGTAAAAATTTTACTGTTCTCCTTACAATTATTTAAATGAAATAATGAATACAAATACAAAGTCATTCAATTTGCAACAACAGTTTCCCAACTTCCTTTCAATATGCTACGTTTTGTTTCCATACTTCTTGGTAGTGGAACTTGTTTTGAAATTGGCAGGAAATAAAAATAATCGGATGTGATTCTTTGTGTTTACTTGATGTAATAATTGCTCTCCTAAAGCATTTAGTGAATTTTTAAGATCGGCTGCTATAAATTCACTTCTTTAATTGTTAGACATTCAGTTAAAAATGTTTAAAAGCAGACATTTTCAAATTACAATATTTATTAAGAGTTGACTTTTGCTTTTAGTTGTGTTTCAAATGTTTGACTGCTCTTATTTAATCGCTATTAAACCTGTTTTGTTTGTTTCCTTTGGAAATGCGACTGACAAAATTGGCACATTATTTAACTAATTGTTTTATTATTGGAATAACAACTTATTGTGCTATGTTTTTTCTATTTACCTAAATGTTTTTATTGTGTGTCCAATAACTCGTTATGTTTACAGTTTTATCAGATATATTTGTGATTAAATTACACTCAACACTTATTATCAGAACTTGTATTGTTAAAATGGGCAGATAGCAGTCAAAAGGCCCCTAATATTAAAATACTTTTGACATTAAGCACAACATGGGTATAATTTGGTATAATTCATTTTATAGGGTAAAGGTTTATACTGGTTCAATCAGGAGTATCTGGGAACGAAAGTCAAATGTCTTTGTCAAATGTTTAGCGATAGCGTAAAGTTTGGTGTTACAGGAGTTGGAAAATGAATTAGTGGTAGTTATTTTAGTATCTTTGGATTGCTATCGGAAAGGAATGGTTAAATAGTGTTGGCAAAGAAGCATTCTATTGGTGAAGTAAGGAATGTCAACAAGTGGGGCTTTGGTAACAGTAATTTGAAAGAAAAATCGTTTTTCCATAATAGTGTTAAAGTTTCATCTCGTTGAGACAATTCGTCTACATGAGGAATGAAGAGATTGAAGGTCTATTTGCATTTTTTCCCTCTTTTTCTTTCTGTGCTAAATTCCTTTTGTCAAGTTAAATCAAAGTGTGATCCCCAATCCCAGTCACTCACTATACTGCTACACTCGTAATAAATAAGTTGGAGTTCGGTATTTAACGTGAATATCTCCTCATAATAAAATGCTATCTTATCTTGTAGCACTAGCAAACCATTGGCATTCAATCTCAAGCATTACATGTACTCTGCTTTGTTGAATTTTAGCAAACAAATCAAATAGCAATAATATAAAAATGATAAACCTCTAAACACGAACTGTGTAGTTAATCTGTTCGGTGGCGTATAATTTCTTCTTTCTCTGTAAAGCGGATGATTTTACACAGATTTTACACACACATTTTACCCTACAGAAAACCATTAAAAGGCGTGGAAATAAAATTGTGGGACTGTGGCCAACCGTAATCGATAAACTAGAAATACGCCGATGATTAGATTGTTTGTGCTTTCCTTTTCATGTGCATTCCCCGTATCATAAATATTTGTTCGGCAAATGAGGCATAAGTTAATTGTAAATATTAGGACAGGATACATGTGCTGGAATGATAGATTGTGGATAAACTCAGTTTATTTTTGTAGGTGTTTGCAAATACCTGCTAGTCAGCAACAGCAGCTCGTTTCCTACATGCCTATACTCACTCAGGCCCATTGCTATGCACATGTCTGCCTTATAAATTCCAGCGCAGCAAGGAGGTGACTCAATCACCCAAACTCATTATGTCACTTTCCTAATTCAATTAAGTTTACGACTATTGCACCGCATTTACTTTGACGGCCTTTAGTTTCTTACGAGGATTGGCTTTTCAAAGCCAAAGTTAAAATTTACTCAATCCTTTCGTTTCTGTAATATCTCAATGGCATATTGGCTTAAAACCACTACAGATGCTTTGCTCTTTCTCTAATTTACTATTTGCAGTTTATTAGTCGATTTAAATTTACTGTATTGCATTTGCAAACTACAATTGCTGTGCCGCATGAACTTGACAGCAGAAATACATGTTTTAAATATTTTGCAATGCTTTCTAAGGATTTCAAATTATTGTTTGTATACTCTACAAGAATTACGTTTTAGAAAACGTTGTTTGTTTTCTTATTTGCATAAAATGCATGAAAAGGCAAAAGTTGTTGTTAACGAGTTGTTATGCATACTTTATCTGTCCATTCTGAAATGCATCGCTGTCAAGTCAAGTACGTAACTAATTAGGCAGGACGAATTTATTTTAGTAAGTGCATAAGTATGTTTATCTATAATATTTACCTTATCAGCAGTTGACAATCGTCTGAGGAAAAAAACAAAAACAGTAAATATCATCGATTTTCTTTCAATTGAACCTTATACTCATAAAAATGAGGATAGAATTTTTTTAGGTCGGAAAATTATAGTGGGGGAAAACAGGATGCGTCTAGTCTGGATAATATTGATATGAGCATAGCGTAATAATTGGGGTGGGCATTTTACGATGTAGCAGCAGTGGAAGGTAGGAGCAAGTGCGGTGACTTGCTAAAAATTGTGGCGAAATATTGCTTGAGCATGGGTTAGTTAAAAGATAAGTAAGGAGAAAAGGGGGAATGTCTGAGTATGACTAAAGTGATTCTTATGAAATTGGGGTAGAAGTAGAACATGGATGTTTAAAGTGTAGAGCAGAGGTTTGACAAGGGTTCGCAGTTTGTGAAATCACGCAATTGGCAGTGTGGCAGTGATGGTTGTTGAGTATGTTGAGTAGCCAGCCGATGCATGTGATAGAGCAGGGCAGAGAATAATAGAATGCAAAAATGCACGGAGTGTGTGGTTTGTTTTTATTTCAGCTCAGTTCAACATAGTTCATCAGTTGAGTTGAGTTAAGTGAGTGAGTGAGTGGAAGTTGAGTCTGGTTAACTCTGTCGACGAACTATTTTCCGTCACCTTGCATTGGACTGCAAGGAGTTGCAGTGGTGGAAATAGAAATGGGAGTTGGATCATAGTTAGTTGGATGGAAGTGAGTGGAATATCCAGACGAATATTCTGGGAGTAAGTAGTGAGAGACTGAGTTTTAGTGACTACTATCCCAAGTTTACCAAGTCGTTTGTGTGTGTGTCGTGTGTGTGTGTGGGGAATGAAAGGAGTAAAAGTTTTGTTCAGTCCTTTGGTGGTAGCAGACGGAGCAAGTCAACTTCAACTCCCATCCACAACGACCAACTCTCAACTCTATCAATCTAGTCAGCAACAGCTAAAAGGCAGACGAGACGAAATTAGGGAATGACTGACTGAACTGAACCGAATCTACTTACTTTTCCCTATTATTAGGTTGCAGAACTTGCAGAAGTAGAGCAGTCAGAGAACAGTGCAGTTGATAATTCATGAAACTGCCTGGCGTCTCAACTTCAACCTTCTCCTAGTTCTCCTCCTCGCAACTCACTCACATACGAATAAATAAATAACTCGGCTGTGTTACCTGAATTTTAGTGATGCGACAAATAATTAACTATTATTCCTCATTCTATAGAGCTACAATTACTCCTACAAAAGTACTTTAGTAGATCTGAAATTATATGGAGCAGTGACTGTTCAGGTGACAAATTGAACCATCTACCCTACACGTGTGTGTAGCAACAAACAATTGTTTCGTCCTGACTCGTGACAGTGAGTGATTTACTTATTTATGTAGCTACACATGAAATTAGCACAAACTATCTACTAGACTACCTACCTACATAAGAATAAGTACATGCAGGCAGGCAGTATGAAGATTTAGGAAAAATATGGGCGAATGTGGCTCGCTCTTCACGTTTTACACCAATAAATTCCTCCTAGCTAGGTAAGAAGCACCCTGTGGCACAATATTTGACAATTTCAAGCTCAGGATTTGCTAGAGGAGGCAACTTGGGAGACATCAATTACAGCATGACTTTCAAAAGGCGTTTTCAAACACTATTGACTCAAAGACTTATTTTCTAGACTTTCACCTTCAACCACAGACAGGACATATAAGTATCAACATTCATTCAGGACAAACATCCTACCAACCACCAAGACTTTTTTTACGTATCTCGTACTCTACCAGTAATTTGTTACGTGACTAACGAAAGTCTAATTTCGGACAATTTTTTCACACGTGTCTTCCCCATTGTCTCTACACTCATCTTCCTCTCATTCTCATCTTGCACACCAGAGAAGACTCCATCCTTGCACTGCACTCTGCTCCATTTAGATAGAAGATAGAATCCTCTTCTATAGTACGTCAGTGAATCAGCCAACAAATGCTAAGCCAGACTTCTTTGAAATCGAATGAAAACTTGCCAGGTTTTTTAAAGCTTCCCATCTCTACTCGCTCTTTGCTCGTACTTGTCATTTTTTCTCTTTTTCCCTAACAATATTCTACTCGCCTCCTAGCACTTCCTCTTTTTTTGCAGTGTAAATAAAATGCTAAATAATAAAGTACATCCAGGGCTTGAGCGTGGGGTAACAATGCAAAAGAGCAAAAATGAGAGGTTTTCTAGTTACAGCAGTTTATGGCTGTCTGCGAATTTGCATTGCAAGATTCTGTTTTTTAGTGGCGTATAAAGACAAGATAAGATATTCACACGGATATGAATCCAGCTGCGAGACACGTTCTGCCTTGTGCTTATCATTGTTAATACCTTGTCCTTAGCATCTATTACCATACATTATTAAATTTCCAACCATTTCATCCATTACAAATACTTACGCCTGTTTTATACTCGTACATCCTTCAAACTTGTAAAGATATCTTTCTGCCGTCCTACATAGCCGATACATTTTTGATCGAATTCCTAGCATTTCTCAACAATGCAATGAGAAATTGTACTTGTGTAGCAGGAGTCGAGATAATTTAATTTTCATATTTCCATAGACAGCCTAGCCCATTTGGGAGTTTACGTGACGCTATCTGACTTTTAAGGCTGTGCAGAATGTAATAAATGGCAAGGGAAATAATTTGATAAGCCAAGATAAGTCACATTAACGAGGGAAGGAATTACCTAATTACGTGTGACCTGTCTACTTAATTATATTCTAACTTGGGCGCAATGCAAACATTTCATATTTTTTCTTCCTTTTGTTTCTTTCAGGTTTTTAGCCGGGATCAAGAATGAAAAAAATACTCTCGTTGCAGGACCTGGCAAGCAAATTTCGTAGCCCTTCTTTGGGATCCAAGATTGAAGTTCAAGTTTCCTGAATTCGTTTATACTCTTTTGCAAAGAGAAAGCACTCGTATTGAAATTACTATGAGTTGTCAAACGAAACATTAGAGATCTTCCTCTCACAACTCATTTTGGCATTGATTTAGCGACAGTGTAGTTTTATGAGAACTTTAAAGCGAGTGAACTTTACAAAAACACGAGAGCAGCTAAAGAATTATTGTTACGGCAAAAGTTCCCATTCATTATATTTCAAGTCTGAACAACAGAAATAGTTTAAACTCAAAATGTGGGGGTGCTGCTCATGTTTCTCAAAGACCTATGAGGCACCCGAAGTCCTAGAACTTGACTACAGACATTCATCTCTCACTGAAGTACCTCCAGATGTCTTCACATTTGAAAGAACGTTGGAAAAACTGGATTTGGGGTCAAACCAGGTATGCAAACTTTATTCATTCCGTTTGTTAGTGTATAAAAGTCCCGAAGGAGCCCAAAACTCGTTATCCTTGAGCGAAACCCGAATTCGTTCACTAATACCTGCGTATCACGTCACCCAGAACTAAAGTAGCTATTTCCGGCCAAATGCAAAATAATATTTAATAGAAAACCCGGGTGAGGGCCGCATCCTGGTGGGCACTAGCCCGTGTTTACTGTGTAGTCACTGTGCTCAGTAAGTAGTAGCGTGCTGGTATCGGGTGTCGTAGATGAAAACATAATAAGGGGGTGTGTTTTGCATTCCGGCTTTGTCTCTACATCATCTGTCGATGGAATGCTGCAGCATATAAGCATTTCTTTTATTATCTGATAACCCCTGTTTTCGTATTCGTCTAAATATGGAATATGGAAATTCACCGGGGCAGGATCAGAGAGCCTAATGTCATTTATGATTTGCAAAATTGAATTTAGCGTAGATAGGATTGTATTATTTGCTTTTAGAAAATCCTCTGAATATTTTATTGGATATAGTTTACGACGCGAGTGTTCCATTTTGGAGGAAGCCGTTATTAAATTATTTAGACCTTGCATGTGCATGACTGACAGTGAGTTCATGTAATTTGAAGTGGGAAAAAGAGAAGTAGACAAGTGCAGTCAAAAGTTTTGCAGGTTCTTGCAATTCGGTTCTTGGAGAAGATGAAATTTAGTTGTGATTTAATTAAACCATTATTACAGTTACATTATTATCGCTAATGACGGAAGGAACTATTTCGCAAAGAGCCAACTTTTAAAATTCTAAAGTTGGGTAGCTAAAAATTTTCTAGTTGAAAACTGTATCTGCAAATGAAAGTTATTTATCCTTCAATTTCAATGCAAAAGTTATGATACAGATTTAGTTTAGTTCTCCCTGAAGGGTTTTCGTAGAATTCGGGAAGGACGGATTTAATAATTAAACTATTCGTCGCATGATGATTGTCTTAATTTGTTTAAGTAGTTAGCCCCAGGAGCACCTTTTATTAGAACTGTTCATTTATTAGTTATAATTCTACATACATATAATTTCTGTGTTCATATTTTTAGAGTTGAAGTGGGATTTGAAACTTTGTTCATGGCATATCATTAAATATTTATGTAGTGCAGTTTTGATGAGGAGGACATGTTTTCAAAGTTTCTCTTCGCCTGAAATATTTTTCGGTCTTTGCAAGGAAAACTTTTAAGATGGCAGAATAGATCTGAAGCTTCTAGATTTCGGTTGGGAAAAGAAATTATTTGTTTTAGCATGTGCTCGATGAAACGTTTTTTTCTTTGTTAGTGACGTATCTTGAGTAAAGCACGCTATGTGTAACGCTGATGCGAAGTGACTCATATCTTGTGGTGTGCAATGCACATTCTCTTTTAATGTAATACGTGAAGCGATTATGTAGCCACACGCTCCTTCTATCTGTATCATCACGCATCCCTATACAACCTCAAGCAATGTACTTTTTGCAGTTTCGAACTCTTTTACATCACGTAGAACTGGTCATGTAATGCAAATAGATGGCTCAAATAATGTTACAGTGTGAGAACTATTGCCAAGATTAAAGAGAAAATAATTGTTACTGCAGAGAATTCTAAACAATGCTAGTTTTAGGCTCTTTTCACTACCTACTTAAGTAAGTTAGTTTAAATGGGAATTACGGCTTAATTTTTATGCTTTTCTTAAATGTATTGATAAGTAGTACATAATTCAATATAAAAATTGTAATAAGCAATACTGAAATGGCATTTTCATTAATGAAATCTGTCCCATGCCCATAGTAAATGTAAATGACATAACATATGTACTATATAATATATCGTGTATTCATTGCCCCTTGCTGCTTTCAATGTAGGCTAGATATTCTGATTGTTCATGCAGTCGTCTGAACGCTTACATATTGGTAAAGAAGTTAGCAAATATATTTTTATTACCCATTTTATAATGCAAATTGCTAAATATTGCTACCAAAAATTTTCGGGTAACAACCCTGTTAGGTATACAAAGAAAAATTCTTCTTCCTGCAATAGCTTTTGGAAATGGAAAATAGAAAGACAATGAAATAGTAAACAGCAAGTATTGACCAAAAGTTTTTTACTCCCAGCAGAAAATAGAACGAAGCTTTAAACAATGCATTTTCCATTGAACTAAACTAAACTCACTAAACTTATGGTAAACTTTAAAAGGGTTTTCTTCGAAAGTTAATATAATATGCGCAATAATAGATAGAAATTGGAATTTAATTTGTCGAAGGAAATAGTATACTGTCACGAAAAATGATATAGTAAGGGTTCTTAAAATCCTTTATAAAAATTATATACTGGCAGTAAGGTAAATATTTTGCCGGGTATTTTGTCATAGCAAAGGCATTAGTAGAATGTACCGCCCGGCTTGGATTGTCATTTTTGCCATTTTATTAGTAAAACAAATGATGATCGACTCATGGTTACTTATACTTACGTATATGTACACATATTTATATCTTATCTTTCTTGGCCAGTCTCCGTCTAGTATGTGAAATGTCCGTCTGTCATTTTCAATTTTCTAAATAGCTCGAAATACGATGGACATAGTGCACTGCACAGAAAGGGGATGTCCCCCAGACCCGGCACCCGGCCCCCCAAAACCCGGCACCCCTACACCCGACACCCGGCTCCCCTACACCCGGCACCCCTACACCGGGCACCCGGCACCCCTACACTCGGCACCCGGCACCTAACCTAACCTAACCTAACCTACTCTATCCCCACNNNNTTTTCCTCATACAACGTCATCTGTTGCTGCCGGGTATATATTTTGCCGGGTGTAGGGGAGCCGGGTGGATATTTTGCCGGGCGTAGGGGAGCCGGGTGCCGGGTGTAGGGGAGCCGGGTGCCTGGTGTAGGGGAGCCGGGTGCCGGGTGTAGGGGATGACCCGCACAGAAAGTGAGTTAACTGATGTTTGCAATAGAAATAAGAGCATATTATTATAGTGTGCGCATGGATTGGTAATCTAATAACTGATATTGTTAGTAGCATTCTGTCTTGTAGTAATGCCCCAACTTTTGTACCTGTGTGCATTTGTGTGCTAAGGATGGCTTTCTGTAGGTGCCTACTGTCATGTCTGTCTTTCTACTGACAATATGATGCGCATATCAATCTCATCAGACCGTGCTTGTTAAATGTAACCTTAGAAAATGTTTTAATTAATGTAGAGAGATGAGTGCATTGTAGTAAGTAGTCTTTTAGCTATATTATGTAACTTCCGGCCATCAGATGAATTTATAGAAAATGATATTTCGTATTCTCATTATGAGAATTTGTGTATCTACTTGATGCGTTAGTATCTATTATGGTATGTTGGTTGGGTAGGGTCTTTGTAATGTGTACCCGTACAGATAGCCTTAAACAGGGAAATTTATTATAAATAAGGAAGGAAGATTCCTTATAAGTCCATTTTCTTTTTGTGACAGCTTATTGGGCGTATAAGAAAAGAGGTAGAGAGATAGAACAATAAAGTTCCTGTATGTTTCCATTTGAGTATAACTTGAAATTAAGTCCGACGTCCGACCTTCAAGAAAAACATTTCGTAAAGCAGCCACAAAAGTGCCGCTGTCTGCGTGCCTCGTGTATTTGCCTTATTTCTTATTTAATTTACATTAAAATCCTCTGTAGCAATAGCCTTTTGAATTTCATTCAAGTGTTTTACGAAGATGAAATAAAAACTGATAATATAATTAGAATGTGGTATTTACTTAGTCATGATCAGGGTACGGATATTAGTATTGTTTGTAGCGGGAAAGGGATGGCTTATGGAATGCGTCTTTTCTAATGCTCTCATCCTTTCTCCAACTACCTAAATAACCTTAATGGGCTCAAAGGAACTTGCACAGATAATAAAGTCAGTGTGCACATACATTGCTCGTCATTATTATGGCAGCTTAACTTTTATTTTAATGCAGCTCACATTAACGGTTTCCTTTTAGACTTTGTTTTTCCCATCGAGATCGTGCACTGTGCAGCTCCAAAGAGTATTTGTTGTATTTTCTGCCATTTGGAGAAGAGGCTACATAAATACATATGCAGGCTGTCTACGCGAAAGAAAGTTAGAAAATATATATTTGTCATGCGATTTGCAATAGTTTTTCCTTGTATTGAATTGAGTAGCAGAGAGAAAGACTTTTATTCGCCTTTTTCCGTATCGCTGATGTTACGAAACAGCAAGTTCTGACTTTGTGCAGTTAAGTAGATTTGCTTCTTTTCCTTTCTCCACTAATAAATGTAACATTGAAAGTGCAGAAAGCAGTTTATTTCAAAATAATGCTTCCAGTTCCATCATAATGATTTACCTTTGACTTTCCTGTTTGTTTTCTGATGTCTCTGTAGGGGATTGTTGGGTTTCAAGGAGAAATAAAAAGGACCATTACATACCCAGAATAATATCAAATAAAATAATAAAATCCCAATTACGCCCACCAGTGATTATTGTTGCCCTGCTGTACTCCACAAATAAATGATAAATGGACTTGTAGAGGAAAACTCTTTTAAGACCCGAACCATTATCTTCTAGTAATGATTGCCATTATTTAGTCATCCTCCTAATGATATATTATTATGAAGTAAATTCACCTTTGTATTATCAACTTAGATTATTTATACGTCACAATTTAAAAACTTCAATAGAAACGGCTCCTCTCGTTTGTAAGAATTAAAGGTCACAAACAAAAGGTCAGAAGTCAGAGTTAGAAAATATATTTTTGGTCATCAAATCATGAATTGATAGGTGAATAACTATTTGAAGTAGCTGCTTGATTATTATTATCATTGTTTGTTTGAACTTTCAGATCTCGGATTTGCCACCGTCTCTTTTTCACTGTCATGAATTGAAGGAGCTAGATTTGTGCGATAATGACTTGATGAGCATCCCTCCGGCCATTGGCTCTCTGACGCGGTTATGGAAATTAGACCTTAGTCGAAATGGTAACAACTTCACATATTATTTCTATTTGTCCAGAAATTTAAAATATTTAATGAAGTCTGACTGAGAAATTATTTTCATTTATCGATTAAAAGGGATGATTTGATGCTTTCGTATTAGGACTTGTATCTTAATCTAACGACCATTGTTGTTTTTGATGGAAATAGGATGTGATTCTGTATTTACCTAATATTTGAATTATTAATTAGGACATGCTCATGGGTTAATCGATATTATCAATTATGTAAATACGGGCTGCTGAGGCATTGTATTTCTTTCGAGAATTTGCATAATCATCGGGTAGCATTGTGAGTGCTAAGAGAAGATCATGATTCTTCGTACTGACATAAATTACAATGTTCATTTATTGGAAGTTGAAAAGTAGAAGGTACAAAATGATTTCTGGGGAATTAAAAAGGTGGCTATGCATAGAATGTAAATCTTTGTTATTGTTCCATAAATAATTCATATGATATGGAGTATGGATATCTGTAATTCTAATTTATTTCGTATCAAATCAACTATTGTTATAGAGATGAACTTTTCGCTCGTGATTGTAATTCAGTCAAAATCAGGAGGTTTTGAAATGGAATTCTGGTGAAATGGTCTGTCAGGATCAGGTCCTGTTCAATGTTCATTGAAATGATTATTATTTGTAACTGGTGGAAATATTTAGTGGTGATTACTTGTGTAAGTGCATCATTGCCATTATAAATAGATATGGAGCTATAATACTGTAGTGGTATAGTAGGCTGTAAGGTATTTAATGGCATTCTAGTTCATATGTGATGAGATGAGATCATCGATTTGCGACTTCATAATGCTCATAATCTTTTATGGCTGGGAATAATGGGCAGTGTGGAAGAGTGAGGTGATGTGACATGGCTATGTGCAGTAGTTCGCCATAGCTTGCACATTTTAGTAGTCATTTCATTATTATTATATTCTGCTGTCTCTCTCACTCACTCAGTATCTGTAAATGTTGTGATGATTAGTTTTTCATTGTTGGTGGAGAGAGGAGAAGTAGCTGGTAATGAAAAGTGTGGGGCAGAAGGGGAGCTGACAACCGTGCATTTGCAATTCTCTGTAAATAATAACTACATTTTGATTATAGGCAGGTAGGCTAATAAAGAATTAGGGTCATTCGACTTTATTCCATATAAAATGACTTTTGGTCCTTGTAATTCTATGTAGCTACAAAATTCCGTCCGTTCTACCACCTACTTTTACATTTATTGTCCCCACAGACTCTGCAACTTTCAGCATTAAAATATCATTCACCCTCCTAATAGAAGGAGAAGCTAATAGCACATCTAAGTTACGCTGCTCAAACATAAATCAGAATAGGAAGTTGACATATCTGTTCGTTCACTAACATTAATCGCTTTAGAGGCTGCAGGAGCCTTTATTACTAGCATTTCAGCTCTAGTATATCACATCCAATGCTAAAGTATCGATGTAATTTGCAATTTAGCTCATACGTGTAATATCATAGCGAAGCATTATCATCATAGTATGGTTCTACGTAGAAACAGCGGTAATTAAATACGTAATACTCTTCTAGGATTTTCCTTTTTAGTACTTAATCATAATCTAGGGGCAACGTGATATCTTTTCATGCATAACTTGTGTTTGTGTGCAGAATATATTGCCAATTATGAGCCTGCGTTTTAACCAGGAAGTTGAAACGTTATTTTTGACTAAACATGATCATATAAATTAATAAATTAATGAGCAAAGTCGTTGCAAGGACAATGTCAGTGATCTCGTAATCTGCTTTAGAATCATAAGTGATATAAAACTGTTTTTAAAGGTTAGATTGCATTAAATTATGAAAATGTTTTGTCTTAGTTGGATGTGATGCATCTGCTAGGGATGTGCATGGGATTTTTTCCGGTCCAGGAGCTAAATGAATGGGATGATGTAAGGTTTTATTTTTGTCACAGCTATATCCGATGTTGCTGACTCCATCAAAAACTGTAAAAGTCTAGTGTACTTGGATTTGAGTTTGAACCACTTGTCAAAACTGCCTGAGGGGATTTCGCAGCTAGTGAATTTGGAAGAACTCTTTCTAAATGACACGTATTTAGAATTTCTGCACGCTAATTTTGGCCGACTGACAAAACTGAAAGTTGTTGAACTTCGAGAGAACTCTCTTCAATCTCTGCCCAAATCTATGAACCGACTGCATAACCTACAGCGTCTAGATATCGGGCAAAATGATATCCTCGAATTGGTATGCTTTTAACTTTACATCCGCTTTGGCCATTCTGACAATTATCGCCTTATTTGCCTCACGCTAATTGCCATTCCATTATTTTACGGCTAGCAATTTTATCATCATCCTCACCAGAGCTCACATATACATCAATGATCCCTCTCAGGGGGAATACGAGACAATCAGATTATTATTGCCATTTTGTTTCAAATGTCAATTTTCTAGACATGACGTCATGGAATGTAAAATAGATTATTTTTCTGAGCAAGCAAAATCCCCGAATAACAGGGATTTAAGGGAAGTTTATGGAGATGTGCGTATATATGCTGTCTGTGCCTTGTAATCAGTGACGAAGTGTTGAAACTTGATGAAATTATGAGATGTACGTACATAGACCGTGCTCCTGTATATACGTTTCAGTTTTACTAGTTAATTAGAGAATCTGAGGCGCCACTTTAGTAGTTGGCTGTTTAATCAAAAGACAAAGGTAAACTGGAGATTTTAGTAGAAGTTTGCCTAGCCTAAATAGAACTCTGATGGTGAATATCTAAAATGTGAATGGTAACTAGTGCTGGGATGGTGTGTTCCGTGATTTGATGGTTTTGATGTATGATGATTTGTAGCCGGAAGTCGTTGGAACCATGACCAACTTGACTGAGCTATGGTGCGACAACAACAGCATGCGCTCCCTGCCCAAGGTAACATTTTCATTTACATCTGATTGCTTTCTGTAGAGTTTCGCACTTGGTTTAATTGTAGAGTTACTAGTTATATGATCGTATCAATCGTTTTTGTATGCGTTCCAGTCCAGGAACGCTAAGCTATCTATTTCTATCTCACTAACAATATTTCATTTTATGTTTGGAGGGAAAATCCATTTGGTTTTATCGTGCTAAAGTAATGTTTTAATTTTCTCTGAACCAATTGGATTTTCTATAAGAATTTATGATGGCCATATTCATGTAAAACAAATTAATGTATCTATAGATGAGTATTAGTGGAAGGTGTAAGGAAGAGTGCTATGTATGACTTTGTTTTATTATGTATTTATTTATTTATGCATCTGGAAGATTCCTTTTCCTTTATGGCTATAGATAGTTTTAGTGAGTGGTGCTGCTGAGACTGTGCCATGTGCAAAAGTATAAAAGGGACTTTCTCTTTGTTTCTGTGGCGAGTCTGTGGGAGTCGGAGTATTTTGCAAATCTCATTTTATAGTTTGATGGGTCGTTAGTGTCAGCCCTGTCTTTTTGGTAAGTGTGGAGTGAGTGAAAAGCACGTAGTTGATAGCCGAGTAGTGCTCCTGGATGGAATAACGAGTTGTTTACAATTGAGTCCTAGTGAAAACTGTCAAAGTAATTTAATTTAATGTTGTATATTCACTTTGTTTCAGTTTATTGGGAACTTGACAAAATTGAACTGCGTTGATGTTTCGCAAAATGATATCCAAGAGATTGCTGATGAAATTAGCAAGTGTACCCAGTTAAATGATTTCTCCTTGAATTCAAATAGCTTGGAAGTAAGTAATTTAATCTAACAACTCTACTATGCCTCCTACTATGTATATGTTACCTGATATATTTAAATTCTATTATTTTAGCCCAATAAAATCCTCTCTCTCTCTCTTTCAATGAAATCTAGCGACAAAAATATATGCTGGCTATATATATTGCTTTTGGTGCCGAAGGGGAAAGTGAGCAGCCTGTGCGCACTAAATTAATTCATTGCTAGAGTCCAACGACGAGGTGTTAGTTGTAATTGTGAGGATGACGTCCAATTTGAATTTAAAATCTTATGCATACTCAAACTTTGCATATCCAACAGAGTTTCAAGAGTGAAAGTGCCATCAGAGAATTAGGGCCACAACTCGTGCGAGGTGCCCATGCAGAGACAGACAGTTCATGGAAACATTCGTCCTTTACTTTCTGTTAGTTTACAAAGACTTAGCTCCTTCTAGAAACATTGCTGTACTCCAGACCTACTTTATTCCTGCACGTACAGTTTATTCTTATTTACTTATTTATAGCACGAGTGAAACTTTTGATCTTCACTCACAGTATCCATTACATACACATTTCTACCTGAATTGCCAATGTCCCTATCTATCTCTCTTGTGCCCTTGTCACACTCCTCTTCAAGTTTCCGATTACCCGCAGCTTTGAATTAAATGTTTCTAAAAACTAAATTCTTTGAAAAAAATGGAAATTAATTAATTATATCAAATTTACACGCGTTTATGAATTATATTCATTCCTAAAAAATTAATCAACAATTTTCTCATCCAATACCTGGGTCTTTTTGAAAGATTTAGCAATGATTTTAAGTTTTCACTTAAATGATTTGCTTAGGGGCAATGCAACAAATATGACATTGTTTTTTAATGGTGTATTGCTTACAGAATTAATTTATACGCACGAATTTTTTGTTGAAATAGTGGGTAGAAAAGTAAAAAAAATGAGGAAACTTGTGGGGCTAGCGTTAATATGTGATAGGGAATGAATGTGTAAACTAAAGAGATAGTTTTTAGTAAGACATTAAGTTAGTGTATGGTGAAGTTGAGGGTCTGTTGAAGTAGCCATAATCTATAGAGACTTATTAAATACATATTTGTTTTAGGGAATTGAATTGGAGGAGAGAAAGTTTGTGTGGGAAATGAAAGTTGTTGATGGGACATTGTATGCGGTGGGCACAATAAGAAAGATTTCGATCAGGGAAGGAAAACATTTGATTGTTAAGTAGGAAAGTAGGAAAAGTGGGATTTGCCTTATTACAGACTAGTAGATGTGAGTGAGTGAGTGAGTGAGTGCGTATAATATGACAATAGAATATAAAAAGTTGATCGTGTGTCAGAACTAGGTTGAGTGTCTCTACAGAAGAGATGCGCCTCTCACTCACTCACGATGATGCACTTCTCAACTATCTCATCAACTAGTGCTGTGTGCAAAGTGTATGGAGAGAGAGAGAGAGAGAATTATTTATTCGGGTGAATAGCACAAGGATCCAGTTGAGTGTTGACGAAGGGACTAACGAATGTTTAATGATGAAATTTCAGAGCTTGCCGGACTCTTTTCCGAAGTTGGAATGTTTGTCCGTTCTTCGACTGGACTCGAATTCGATTCAGTACCTGCCGGAAGATTTTGGTAATTTAAAAAATTTGCAAGAGCTGAGTCTGGTGCGTAACATCGTGAAGGCGCTGCCTGCATCGATTGGTCTACTTCGGAAGCTGCACACTTTGTATCTGGACGATAATCTACTGGCTGAGTTACCGAAAGAGATTGGCAGCTGCATCTCCCTGTCCGTCTTGAGTGTCTGCAAAAATAGACTGACGGAGATCCCCTCGGAAGTTGGTCATTTAAGCAACTTGAAAGTTTTGTCGCTCTCCGGCAACCTCATCGTTCACTTACCTGTCTCCATTCTCAATATTCCGAAACTGGGAGCACTTTGGCTGTCAGAGTCCCAGTCGAAACCTTTGCTACCACTCAACAAGGAAATCGATCCTTCCACTGGACAACACGTACTCACTTGCTACTTACTGCCGCAGCTGCCTGCTACTGCTGGTAAGATCTCGTTTCCTTCCCTCCCCCACACCGCACACACCCTCCCCCTAACCATCCATTCCCCCCACACCATTTCAAGCCATTTATGTTAATAGAGAAGAGATAAATATATCCATCCGGTGGTGGTGGTGGCCAGGTCTGGAAATGCCATAATATCTTCTTATCGGACGTTGGTTGTTAGCGTATAATGAGATGAGGAGGGGATTGTGTTCATTAGGGCGAGGATCCACTTGATTTGCAAGTCCCTTTACTCTGTGCCGTCCATCTTGAGATTGACTATCAATTCTAGATTATTTTTCATGAGTTTAATGTGTGAGGAGAGTGGGATAATGGGTCGGGAGTAAAATCGGGGCTTGTAGCAGTCGGAGAAGAGGGCTTTGTCTGACACGTCTCTGTCTCCTGCCCCACTGTGTACAGGGAAAGGCTTTTCCAGCCTCAACTCAACTCCGTCGCTCGATCTGCTTGCTACTTAAAGATAGATGAGGAGATCCACTTTCCTCTCTGTCAGTGATTGAGTCCTCGATTTAGGCATTCGCTAGGTCGCTAGCTGGGAAAGTGGCCAATAGCCGACTTGTGTGTCTGTGTGCATGCCGGCACTTTGCATACAAATGCTCGTATCTTGACTAAAAGTTGGGAAATGTGCAACTGAATGGGCCACAAAAGCAGCAGCGGCGGCGGTTAGACAGGACACATCCAGAGACCTACTACATTCCCACTAATTCTCATGTCGAGCATGTTTTGAAGAGTTTATCCATTCACAGACTCCTATCTTAACAAAAAAGCTCTTTGAGAAGTTTTTCCGAAGAGGCGCTTGTCCTCTTGACTGATTTGAAAGTGCGACAAGTGAAGCTATGGAAAGTACGAAGGCAACGTGCTCTGTCAATGAAAGAGAGGCAGAGAGTGGGCATTGTTAGTTAGTTAGACGTACGTATTATACGTACGACGTAATTGATAAAGATTTTATGCACTACCTGCCACTCCAATGAGATATCTTTCTTAAATTTACAATTCCATCCTCAGCCTCTAATGTCCTCGCACACTTTTATCTCTCCTACAATTCATCAAATCCCTTTCCCTTCCGCTTTTCTATACTTAATAATATACTTAGCAAAATTGCTAAACCCTTCCTTGCCTCTTGAAATTGGACAGATGCCCATGTACAGAGCCAGGACGGGAATGGAACCTTTCCACCCATCACTCTCTGCATAAATGTTTTGATATGTACTTATTACTGCAACAACGTGCCCTCCACTCCACACACTCTCTCATCCTTTATTATCTATAGCTAAACATCCTCTCTCTCTCTCTCTCTCTCTGCGAAAGCAGAATAATTATTTCCTACTATCTACTCACTGACTTACTACTAAGCATTTTCTGCACTCCGACCTACTAAGTACAAAATGTATACTCCCTCGCTTTGTTTATCTCTTTCAACCGAATCATTTTACTATCCTAAAAACGCAGGCACAAGAGAAAGGATTTTTTGCACAAAAATATTTGTACATCAATAGCATTCTGAGAGAATCCATGGAAAATGTTAGCCATCATTGAATGTAAGGACAGTAACATGAAAGGACCGTGAAATGTGAGGACAGTAACAAGTTTCCATCCTTTTTCACGTAGCCCCAATCTGAGTAATACACGGAAGCCGTAACTCTTTTCTCTGAAGTTAATACGAGAGAATTTTCGATTCTTTTCATTCAAATCCTCTTTTATATCTTCGTCCTCTTACATTTATTCTAATTATGTTCATATTCAAGGCTATGAAAGTTGCCAAAGTGAGGAAAACAATAAAACTGGCATTAAAAATGGTGAGAGGAAGGGAAATAGACGGGCGACGCTAAATAATTAAAATGAGTCTGAAATCCTTCGTAAATATGGCATATATAATTTATATGTTTACAATAGGAAACTCTCAGGCTTTTCAAGTGATTCATTCATTCCTAGTCGACTAAAGGAAAGTATTGGAGTTAAATTTTAATGTGGAACTGGGTTTAAATCTTTACTTTCATACTCATTCATGACGCAGATAGAAACTTTCCGTGTACTAATTAAGTATGCACGTGTGCGGAGTTAAATGGCATAATAAAATTCGAGGGCACTCTAAACAGAATTTCGAAATGCAATCGAGTTTGGAGTCTATTTTTGGTTTGGCTATGGAGCCCACGCCACACGCGGGTATTGATGCGACTTCCTGACGACTGTACTAGTACAGTACAGTCAGTGTGGGTGGGTGACTGTCAGGCTGTCATGTCACCCAACAAAGTCTTTTTGTATTTAGTATTGTTGGAGAAATCTTGAGGTCGTTAGGAAATGATTGTTAATTAGTTTCTATTTGTACTCATTCGAGAGCAAGAGAATATTGTTGACAGTAAAATAATTTATTATATTGTGCTTGGAAGTTGGAAGTTAGAAGTTAGCGTGTGAGTTAAGCGGAGTCTTGATCTAAATGAATTATTTGAAAGTTAAATTTTGATTGTGTGTAAATGGTAGCTCACTATTATGGTTTTAATTAGGAGCATGTGTCAAAGTTAAGTGTAGGACGGGTGGTTGCTGGAATGCATTGACGTTCGGCCGATTAATTGTATTTCCCGTTACAAAGAGATTCAGTTTGGCAGAATTAATTGGGATGGTTGTTGTTTGTGTGCAGAAGACAATCGGCTAGTGGTGGAAGAGAAGGATGAAGCCATGCCGCCACGGCGCTCTCGTCCTTCAATAAAGTTCTTGACGGACATGGATCCTCCAGTTGTGGATAACAATGTAAACAAACGGGGACTGTTACGAGCACCCACACCATATCCAAAGGAGTTGCGGGCCCTCGCCAAACACGCATCCCATCTAAGGCAGCACAAGGACCAAAATGGAGATGTCGTTAATACGGTACTTTCAATGCGACACCTTTTCTCTTTAATTTATTGTCTTGCTGAACTTAATCAGCTTTACTCTGTGGCTCACTTGAGCACTCCTCGTAGATAGCCTAACTCTAACCAAAAAGTCAAGTCTGTTATTTCGTTTTGGACTTTCTAAGCCTTGTTGACGCTCTTCACGCTCATTGTGTCGAAGTATATGAAACGCTAGATGTGTAGACGCGAATTATAATGTGAGATACTAAAGGTGTGCGACTCGATGCTAATGTAATGATGATGTGTTGTTTTTGTGGAAATGCAGGATGAGCCGGAGTACGAGGGAGACTACACCGAAGATGGTGAATTGGTGCACATGGTGAGTTTTGTTTTAATTGAGGGATCCTTGCGAGTTGTATTAAATAACAATAGACGATAATGGAGTTCTACGTTGACAGTTCCTTGTCTTTGTCTTGTTTTCCTTTTTAACAGCAAAGATTAAACAAGTTCCCGAAGTGGGGATCTATCTGTTGTGGTCATTTCTGTAGTCTGTAATGGATACTTTATTTGTATGCCGTGCGCTAGTATCTACCGTACTACCACACACAATACTCGTTCACATTCACAACATGTTTTTTGTTGCTCTCTGAAGAAATAACATTGCCATAACGTGTCATTCTATTTCCTTCTTTCTTGTGATTGACTTGACCTGTCTGTCTCTCACACATTTTCACTCTTTTTTTTTCTTCTCATGGCAATTCTACGTCGTAATCTCGTCGAGATTTAACTTGCGACATCCCATCTTCAATTATTTGATGCTTTGAGTTCTTGAGTTGAAACATGAACTTAAATATCCTTTTCTCAGGAAAAACCCGCTGCCAATGGAATAAAGGTCGAAATGATGTGATCATGATGGTACTTGTAGGTATTAACTCAAACTGATTCTTGCTTTCCAAAACTACCGTTCATTATTTATATTGACGTTCGTTTATTAGTCGTGTTTATTTTTGTAGAGTTTTGCAATCAGCATTTTCTATCGTTTCAATTTTATGATTTTCAATTTTGTCGTATTACATACAAAACAGTCTATATTCTTTAAATGCAATTATTTTTTATTTTTTAAAGAGATCTCTTATTGTTGCAAGTTTTATGAACATTACTATTGGCTGGAGAAATGTTTTATTTTACTTTACGTCTCTGGCTGGCCCTATTTTTCTTTCATTCAGTTCAGTTAGGAATGAATTAAGCTTTGAATCTGCTGATAGACTGCTGCGAATAAAATGTTTTCCCTCCCGATGTATCGAGCCCTGTGAGAGGATTTTTAATTAGCTTGCATATAGCTACCTACTTATATCATCTTGCGACTATGACTTCATTTTGCCACTCCTACTCCTTAGCTGTGTAGCTACCATGCCATAATCGATGTAATTATTTTATGATTTTCTTTGCCGGATTGTTAAATGAGCCATGCTGGTTTAATTGGATTTTCCGTTGCGTAGCTGTTATTGCTCGTGCAATGATTACCTAAAGCCTTCGTTGGTTGTTACAAAAGTAATAATGATTATGCTCTAATGAGTCGGATGCCCGTCGGTTTTATTTGCCTTGAATTTGTTTCCATTATCGCTCCTTGTGTGGTTTCTGTATTGAGAGATGAATGCTAATCAAAGTCAATGTAGCGTAGAATTGTGTATGATGCATGTGTCGTGGCACAAATTGGATCTCTGTGCTCAACGCCTTTGTTTTGTGCACTGTAGGATGATAGAGATACGAAAAACGTTCCAGAACAACCCGTTAGAAAGCTGTCCGCTCCAGAAACCAATACAAATTTACTCAACGGCGGTTTCAACCACAATGCACCTCCACCACCACCAATTCTCGGATCCAGCTACCCGCCCACCAACTCTACGCCCCATCCACCTGTTCCTGACATGAAGGGAAAACTTGTTCATAGCCAAAATGAAAGGGACCGGATCGGACTCCCGTTGCCAAATCTTTCTCAAATCGGCCGGGTCTCACAAGCGTCGTACGCTAGTTCTTACTCTTCGACGTCCTCGCCTTCTCCGATTGGAAATGCCCCGCCCGTCCCCCCTCACGCCCCCCTCCCCGTTGAAACAATTCTGAACAAGATCGAGGAGACGAATAAAAGAGGGTCGGATCTAGCGTACAATCTTTCGGCTAACTCCGAAGCGGGAGTTCGATTCCCTGGAATCTTGGATTCCGATGACAAATCTTCCAACTACGGAAACACTGGATCAGAGATGGCCCGAAAAAGCCCCCCTCCCTACCACGTGGCAGCTCGTCGGGCAGCTTTCTTCCGTTCGTCTGGCTCAGGATCTTCTTCCTCCAACATATCATCACCCGACGGCCAGTCACGAATGTCCCCAATCGTCCCCAACAAAACTTCAATGTATCCCCACCCAACAGACGCTGGAGTGGGATTACCGCCTCCAACGAATAATGTCAACATTCCACCACACTTGTCGAGTGGCGGGCTGTCCAATAGCGCCCTCCCGCCCTTGCCATCTCACGTTTATACTAATAACAATAATCAGCAGCATTCCATGGACAGTCGTCAGATGAACAGCCACGAGCTGGAAAGACATCTTTCTGCCTCACCACAATCCGAACTTTTAGTCGACGACGAGCCGGACGGCCCTGAGTCGATGCTGAACCGAACTTACGTCGTGGAGAGCAGGGACGAGACGGAGAGGGAAATATTTTCCTCTGTCGAGAAAGTGACTGGTGGGCAGGGGGAGGTGAAGGAAATTGTGCAAGAACACGTCACGTCGAAATCTAAATCGGTGGAGACCGAGAGCGTGTGGGAGAGTGTGGATGTCGGAACCAAGAGCCAAATGGAGCGTGAAGAGTGCTACAAAGAAAGTGTTCTGAACGAGACTTTCGTCAAAGAAAAGAGTCGTGTGGAAGAGTGCGTGACAAATAGCGTGACGACGAGCGGCGTCTTGCAAACCATCAGCTCTCCCTTATTACCAGAGAATAATGAGGCTCGACCGGGAGGCGACAAGGAAATTCGGAGCTCTGCCGAAACATTCCCTCCGTCCACCAACTTGAATTCGAACGGGTCGAGTGTGAGTCCCGCTCCTCCGATTTCCTCAATTCCCACTGCAATCTCGACGAGCAGGAGTTTTCCATCCGGAGTGCCCGCATCGCCCGCATATTCATCTTCTGCCACACGAATAGCTTCCTACAACAAAAATAAGCCCACGCTGACTCCCGTAGGAACTACGTCGTCGGGACCCACAAGTCCCACTGCCTCCTCACTCAATACTTCCGAAAGTTTCTCTAAGATCCCAAAGTTTGGCTCGCAAGTGAAGTTCGTGAATTCGGGAGATGGACCACCACCACCAGCAGCAGTAGCCTCACCTCCAGACGCAGGCAGAGTAACGGGCATACCCATGTTCGTATCTTCTTCCCATCCCAATAACCAACCTGTCAAGGACTTCGGCCACGCCGTCACGAGTAGTCATGTAAATACAATTAATAAGCAAAACTCCGTGGAGCCGGCTTTCCTTTCACCGACGTCGGGCAGTCGCATCCCAAAACTGCCGAGTTTCAGCAGCATGCCCACCTCAGGACTCTCCGCCAACAGCAATAGTAGTGGGGTGAGGAAACCTGAGATCACAGCGCCTAAGCCCAGCCTGCAAATATCTCGTGCAATCACGCCGACCAGAATCCCTTCGGTGTTGGGCGACGGGAAAGCCAAAGAGTCCTCCATCCCGCAGCGGGGAGAGAAAATAAAAAATAGCCCCGAGGTCAACACAAACAAAAACGTGAACATTGCTTACAATGCTAACAATTTAATGAGCAACGTCAACTCGGCCACCTCCACCAACCCAAATGCTCCAGCTAATAATAATAATAGTAATAATAATAGTAATAGCGGCATTCCTGGAGCCGGGACGAGAATCCCGCGATTTGCAGATCAGTCAGAGAAACAGGAGCTGCGACGGAGTTCTAGCGGAGCTGGGAGCAAAATTCCAAAATTCAACGACTCGCCTGCCTCGTCGCCTTCTCAGCCGACATACCCGCAAACCACAGTCTCTGAGGTGCTGGAATCTTTACCTGATACTTCGTCTAGTCTAAACATTCCGGGAGGAGGCTCTAAAATCCCAACTATGTCCATGGCAAGTCGTAAACCGTGGATTTTTGGAACTCATAAAAATGCTCGTGTGGTACGTCATTTACTCTTCCTTTCTATTTCACAGGGAAAGGATCTCGCCTGGGAATTCATTCCTAAATCTCTCTTTTCAGGTACCAGTTGAATACCGCAAGGTAAATGCTTCTTTGGGATTTACTGTCATCGATGGAGCGACGGGAACGGCCAGTACTGAAGGAAATGTATGAAATCTTTCAATTATTTTCCTCATCACAATTCTATTACCTGTGCGTATGCCTACAGATCTTTCTTATAGTTTCACCTTTCCCTCACTAGGGCATTTACGTGGATAGCATCGAGGCGAAGGACTCGACTGTGAAAATTGGGGACAAGATCCTCCAAGTGGACGGAATTGATGTATCTAACATGGGCATTGAAATAGTCAGGAAAATCCTCAGTAATTGTCAAGAGAATATTCATCTCCTTGTCTCACGCCAAAACTGAAGCGTCAGCAGGAGTCGAAGAGAAGAATATTCCTGTCCGCGCGGAGCACGTTCCATATTTGTTGTCCACTAGTTAAGTTTATTTATAATGAGAATAATGACAGACAGAGAGAGGTATCAAAGAGTCTTGGCTCTCACTTTTTAAGATGACTAATTAAATATTTGTTAGAATTGTTGTGGTATTTTACTGTTGACAGTATGCAACTTATGTGTATATTACAAAATACAAACCTACCTTCAACAGTGTTTTTAATTTCTTAGGTTTAGCTATGTCATGATCACGTGAAATGTTATTTCAGTCTTTTAACTATTTAGGTATGTATCTATAACTATATTGTGTATCGATCCATATTAAGTGGCATTCTAGCTTAGCTGGACTTTTACTTAGCGTTGACAAATTGCTAATTAATTTTAGATAAAATAGCTAGCTAGTTGTGCTTGTATTATGTAACTTGTTTAGGATGATGAGAAACCTAGGACTTCCATGCGAACAAATGTGCATAAAATTAGAAATGGAGTCTTGGTGCCGAAAAATGTGCCATTAATCTATCTTATGTAGATATAAGTTATGAATGATTAAATGATTCTGTCAAATTCAAAGAATTTCTTACGCAGCTAATTGTAAGTTCCGTCGCAACTGTGGTTGCTATGCGTGGCGGCAAGTCTCTATAGCTCTAACTACTTATTTTATAATGATTGAATAACTAATCTGAGATTATGCTCCTTGCGGCATCTTATCTTACAAGAGAGTTACTTGATACAAAAGACTAACCCCTCCTTTCTCCTGCAGTAACATAATAATAATACTACAGTTTAGTACTAATTGTACCACCGATGCTATTACAAATGTAACGTACGTACTTTTACATTGTCTTGATTTCTAGTAATTTTTTGTCTTTTTCGTGCAAGTGAATTCCCTCTCAGATATTCCCAAATATTATTTTGAAAGGTAGATGTTGTGAGTTATTGAGTCTGTTTTTTTTTACATAATGAGAAACAATGACTAATAACGTGATTTTTCTATGAAATCTGAATAATTTCCTTGATTTAAGGGTTTCGTTTTTGTTTTAGACAATGTACGTATTCTGATTGTAAACCTAGAATAACTAAATGTTAGAAAAATCTTCATTTTCTTTGGAAATGCAACGTGAGTACTTCAATTTTAGTTGGTAGATATTAAAAGGATGCTACAAATTTAGTAGATACTACATAAAGTGCTGTTTTTAACCAATTTTAGTTTTATTTTCTGGTAGGGGAAATTAGATTGTAAAATACTTAGGGGTTGTTTTAAAATGTAATTGAATGTAAATATCGTGGAAATTTAGTAATTTTGTAGATGGATACAAGAAATAATGTTCTTAGTTGAAGTTAACTAACAGTATAGTAGAATATGAGAGGTGGAATATGAGACAAAATATGAGACTACAGCAACATTATAAAATTGTACCTAACTGCATCATCGTTGGTACTTATATCAAATTGAGTACCAAAAAACTGACAATGAGGCATTGACTACTACAATAAAAGGCAATATTATTGAATATATTTACACTACGACTAAATATAGAAGAAATAGAATAATTTCATTGAACCCTGTTAGTTTTATGTTTTATGATTTTTATGGCTGAAGAATAATTTGTGTATGAACTACACAGTTACTTGGCTCTGTTCAGAATGAGTTACGGGAAAATACTGTTTTTGAGAAAATGTAGTTTTATACATCTGATGTATTCCAATGAATAAAAGCAGTGTTAAATGGATAGCTACGTAAGATTATAGATAAGTAGAGGGAGGGGCAGTAAGTTAGTACGATGCATCCTACTTCGTATTAATTAAATAGATAGTGTTGAACATTAAACCTCTGACAGTGTGATCGTTAAAGTATATTTAGTAATATGGGAAATATTACAATTGATGAAAACTTGCTGTAGCTTATTATTAACATCTAGGTACTGCTTAATATTGTAAAGGATTATTTTTGGAAAATCTACAACTAGTGAACCACAAATGACTTATTGCCTCTCTACAACGCAAATTTCCACAAACAAAACAGGCACCCACACAAAACACAAACATTGAGGTTACCTTGTACCTACAAACGTAAATTATGCTTTATTATTATTGACATTGTTAATATTATTATTACTATATTTTGATTTTAGATCTACACAAGTAGAAATGGAGGAAGATCTACTTGTGGTTGTTGTGTTGTTATTAATGCTATTTAAGCCATTCATTTTTAAAGTGTGAATGCTCACTCTTTTTACATACAACTTCCTCGGATTTTAATCATGTGTTTTAAAGATTACAAATTACAATTTTATTTATATTTAATGTATACCTACACATTATATTGGCAAACTGCAATTACTATTACAATACAATATCAAATAATGGTTTAATAAAAATGTTACTTTTACTTTTAAATAGATTTAAGATAAGCTATTGTGTATTTTACAAATGGTAATTACTGTTTTATTACTACTTGATTAATGTTTTTGTTACAAAGTTGCTTGATTTTAGCCAAACTGTTTTCGTATTGACAAATATTTATAAATAGGATTTACATTAGGATTACGAAGGATTTTTATTGCAACTGTGTAATTTTTATGTTTCAATATTTTTAAAAGCAACTTGGTTTATTATTAATAAAGTGCCGAAACTGATAATGTTGTACGTGTATTAGTGTAGTAGGTAACAAAAGAGTAGTAGGTAGTGATTTTACTTGGTAGCTGAATAATTTGACGAATCTGAATATGGTCACTTGAGATGACGCTAAATAAGAAGGGACTAGTATGAATTAATTGTTTAGTTTTCTATCCAAATGTTTTATTTAGTGCAAGAGTAGGGGTTCACTATTACACAATTAAAATGTATTTTTTGGGGCATCGTGTTCTAAAAAAATTGTGTTTTGAAGCGTAGTTGACGTATAATGTGGTAAGTAGATAATAGAGGACATTTAATTAAGAATTTTAGTTAGGACAAAAAGTAGGTAGCTACTCTTAGGACAGTTAACTTAATTTGCATAATAAGCAGTCACAATACAATCACCATTTAAAAGGAACTTGATCAGACTAATAATAATAATGATAGTACCTCTCCAGTATGTCCAAATCAAATGAAAAAGCTTAAATTCCACAATAGGACTGTGCAATTGCTGCTATTGCTGCTCCAGCCTATACCTTATGTTTATGACGTCAGACTACCAATGAATAGATTTATACAATTCAATTAACAAAATTCAAAGTATGGTACAATAAATGCATAATTGTATACATGAATGGAAGATAGGTTCCAAGAGAATTGTGTCATAGACAAAAAAATGCTTTTTTAAACTTTGGGATTTCCTGGAACTGAATACATAATTTAAATCTTTATGACACATACACATAATATCAGAAATAACTTACTACAGGATTGCTATGAAAAAGATTGATATTATTGTACTGAGAAAATTATATACTTCTAATAATACTTAGCCCAAAGCCATTTACGAGAGATCCACAGACGACAAATGTATAAATATAAACTGATACTTTGCTTACTCACCACAAAAATACTGTAATATCAAATTGCCAATTGTACTGAATGAGCAGGAAGCTGCTGTATGTATTTATTATCTTCTTACTGTTTAGACGGATCTGCCGTTATTTTAGATTCGTGTAAAAATTGTGCTACCCAAGTAGATAGACAATAGACTAAATGTAATCGAGTTGTATGAGTACAATTATTGCCCACATGCAAATGCACCTAGCAATTTATAGAAATCAGATTTTCAGTAATTAAATCTAACACCCTATCATTTATGTTTTGAAACAGGAAAAAATGATTTTTATTTCATTATGACATCCATTTGTTACAGATCATGTATGAAAATTTTATTAAATTAATAATTACAAAATGCTTTTTAAAGTTTTTATAATGAAGCATTGTTGTTTCCTTTTTCATTCTCAGCTTTTCATTGAATTAACATTTGAACTGATTTGTTTCAAGTAATTTTAGATGGGGTTTTGGCAATAAATAATTTGGGCTCATACAGTTCAATTAAAAAAATAGAATATTAAGAAATGTATTAACCAGAGAGTGCGAGTAATCATAGTGTACCCATAAAGGTAGCTAATTATTATTTACCAATAAGTGTGAGTGTATATCGTTCTGTCTGTGTTGTATACCGACTAAGTATTTACTACCTATTGTACTTATCATATTATTATCATAACTACGAGTCGTATATATAATAATGATTGAGGCGATGTATGATGACTATTTTACAAAAATGCAAGAAGAATAAATGTTATACATATACTATCAAATCATTTCTCAAACTTTTTTTATTCAGTGTACAGATGCTATGATTATCTTTAGTTAACGACAGTTTACCAAGCACCAACTAAATACGTATATAGTAATAATTACTGCAAACACAAAACAAAGATGGTAGTTTTACGTATATGTATATTTGTTTAGAGTTTGGTCTTGATTCTCGATTATTACGAATTTTAATAGTATCAAATAGAACTCTAATAACATCCTTAACTATTTAGTGTTGTGTTGAAACGCAGGTACATTCTATTCACTTGAATGAATTCATGCTGCTCCCTTTATCAGTCGTTTTATCTTTAGTGATTGCATGCAGCGATTAAGAATCAAATGTCGAACTCTTCATTGTGTCAACATATTTAGTAATAGAAGGAAATACTGACCCATTCAAAACTTCATCATCACTGATCACGCCGGTTATGTGATTGTCATTTTATCGTAATAATTGTACTTCATCACATTACTACAGCATACACGTGTATCATTACTCTGCCACTTATAATTTACATTACGATTACGACGATAAAGATATTTAATAATAAGTAGTAACAGAGAATTTATAAATAGTACCTATTCACTATGCAGAATTGTGTTTATCCAAGATAGAAACAACATATTTTTAATTTTTAATTGAAATCAATAAATCTCAAAAATCATAATTAACGCCAAGAGCTTATAAAGGATAGTATTAAACTATGACTACCTACTCGCACTTACAAACATGTCTATCTACTTTGTAGTTATCAATTGAGCTGAATACTGGATGTTTAGCTTACAAAAGTGTAAATCTTCACCAAATTCCATATCATTCAATTTTCCAGAATGTTTATCAGTATCAAAGAATTTTGATTGAGTCCCTAGATATATTTTGACACAGGAACTTTAAAATATAGACATCAATTCTACATAGAAACTAATTTCTCTTCTAATTTTATTTATTACAGTTGCCTACATGCCTTTACTACCTTTTTCTAATCATCAATTTTTCAGTCAGGTACACTCACATTACAACGACGTTCTGTGATATGGATTTTTTTAAACCGTAGTGACTCATTACTACCAATTTGATACTAGAAATTTTTCCTAATGATTTCAGCTAGATACTTTTGAATATATTATTGCGGAAAAATAGCAATCTCTTCTTTAGTAAAACTTCAAAGAAATACTGGATATTTGAGACAGAGGAGCTCAAAGCTTTACAACTTATGCATTGTGCGTAAATGTTTTGATTCGCGAGAGAATAAAGTTCACTTCGTTAATCCTTTTCCTCAGACGTTGAGGAATTTCCTCGTCCCATTTGACAAAACTTTTGTTTTACATACATTTAGCGGAATATTAGAAATCAGAAGAGCTTCCAAGTCTTACATGTTACAAATACAAAATACAAGCTATAGATTGAAATAATTTACAAGAAGTTAGGTCTAATATATAAATATATCCGTAAGGAAATCCATAAGAATATATTAGCTGGAATAATTCATCATTTGTAAATATAGGATCTGATGATTACAGAAAAATATCCCTTGTCTACATTTGTTTCGAAGAAATTTCTGTAAAATAATTTGGATCTGTTCCATATAGTAGTACCTAGTAGTAAATGCTACTTTGGGAATTTGAATAGTTTCCAGCAGTTTCAAGCCATCACCAATTATCACATTTTACAAGGAAAAGACATGCAGTGGCTTCGGAGCCAGTCGGACCGTCATAGTTTCTCCAGTAACTCTTTCTCCGTCAATAGTTAAATTTCCCATTAGAGCTCCTTCCCCTTTCAGCGTAAACTCCTTGACAGTGACGTATTTCACTCCACACACATTGATATGCTCTCCTGTGAAATCATGAAAGGTTAATTAAAATGACAACAACAGGGTGCATGCAATTAATTCCAGTTTTGCAAAAAAAAATCAAAATCGTTAGAATAGATGGAACTAAAGAACACATTGGTTAAAGTAGCAGAACAGACAGATGATGGTCAAGCTTTTGGCGTCAAAGAGATGTTAAAAATACGCATGCCTACGAGGATATTTATTTATTAGTTTTGAATAAAAGGAAAATTGCGGTTAGCACGAACCAATTCATTGAACTGTAGTTAGTCCGAAGATTCACAATGAATTATTGCATGTAATAGAAATAAGGGATAGAATGTAGCGTTTTAATTTATTTGAATTTCACTCCTAATTATATTAGATTTTGTATGGGCTCATTGCATTTATCAGTTCATGTACTGTGCAATCTTTGCGCGGTAGCTTTGCAAACATTTGGGAGGGCTATAGAGGCCATTAATTATCCATTATATCAAAATTACTTCCTACGTCGGCCGCTCCTACAGCTTCCATTCTCACGAAGCTAAGTTGTTTGAATATTTTCCCGAGTCAAGTCAACTGTGATAATAATATGACTCAGCGCCGATATTGATATTTGACACTAGTGGCATATGGAAATGATATTGACAGTTTTTATAAAGTACAATTAGTGATGTGCATATGAAATGGAACGAACCTTTATCGAGGGCAAGGAGGAATTGTGTGGCGGATCCTCTTCCAGCCGATCTCTCTATAAAAGTCAAATGTATCACTCGATCGTTGGGCGTAGCATCAGGAGCGAATATTAAATCTGTGCCAATGTGAGATTGACAGGTGGAGTAGATATTCACAAAATCCCCCTCGACAGTTTGTTCCACGCCGTTTTCATAGCCTAATTTCCTATTTGCACACTCCGGATTGTCTGACACGTCCCATGGAATGAAGGACAATTTCCCTTTATAGGACCGCAGGGTTGCTAAACGGAAAAAGGACCATAAAGTAAATCTTGCTTCCCCAAATCCACGAATTACTTCACTTTCAACGTCAATATCGCTCAGAAGACCCCAACCAGATGAGAGAAACGAGTAGATCTTCCTTCCGTCTAATTCAACCTCCGCCTAAAAAATCAAATGTTTTATTAAAATAAATATTCCGACATTTAAATGTGTAATTTAGTTTGACTCACTAAATTGACGGGTAATATCTTTCCCCTGGCAGCAGCAAGAGATGTGGAAAGAACAGGATTTTTCAGATAATCATCGGCTTCTCCTGAATAATGAGCTATAGATCGGGCTAGCCCATTCCCAGAACCACCAGCCACAACGCCAACTGGAATCTATTGGCAGTTTTTTGCTAGTTATTTAAAATACACAATTACCATGGTAATAAATGGACAAAAAGTTTCTTTTTAAAGTACGTTTGCAATTCTGTCCGTGTCAGCACGGCAGCGAAGACCGTTGACAACTTCATATAGGAGACCATCCCCACCAACTGTGACAATCCCATCAACTTCTGATAAGTCAGCGGAGGACATCATCGATCGAGCGTGACCAGGTCGTTCCGTCACCAAAAGATCCACTTTTACATTAGCTTCCGTTAAAATTGGCGACACTTTTTCCTTAAACAGTCAAAAAATGAAATAATTACATACGTACATCATCTTTAGAGCGGCTACTTACACTTTTTTATTATCTCGGTTTACTACAGTCACTCCTCTCAACAATCGTACTAGCCATTGTAGCTCATAAAAATTTTGAGAACTGAAATGATCAAATGTAAAGCAGGAAGAATATTACACAAAAATTAGGCAACTGAAATGTGTACGAATTGTAAAAAACTTCTCCATACATAAATAAATTCAATTCAATTCAAAATTATGTGATAAGGTTTTCCCTAAAAGGTTTGTCTTTTAAATGTCCAAATTATGTAAGTGTAGAAAAGCAAACATACTTGAAAAATGGTGATAGTTTTCCCCTGTCCACTCTTTGGGTTAAGAATGACGACATATCTTCTAAGGAAGGGTAGAAAACTTGCAAAGCTGTATGGGGAATCTCCCTTTTCAATGTGATGGTCTAATTCATCTTGGCTTTTCTCGGCTTCATAAAAAATCTCAATACTTTCTTCGATCTCATTCTCGGCTTCATTGCTACTGAGGCCATCGTTATTGTTCGTGTAGTTTCCATTGGCAATTGGTATCTTTTTATTTTTCGGTTTGTGCAACTGCCACTTGGGGAAACGTTGGCACAGAATTCCTAGTGCGTCCTTTTTCCACAGCAAAGCAGCATCTAGATTATTTTGGAAGGAGTTGCCTGACTTTTTCACTTCAAACACAAGTGGAACTTTCCCTCGGTACTTGGTGCTGGATAGGGAAGCCTTTTTAGACCGAGGGTACAAATAGAAACACAAAAAAGCGGATCCACTGGAAACGCTTTTCTTATTACGAAGTGCGTGACAGCCGAAGAGATCATTTATTGAATACCGTTCCGTTGTACTGTGGTCCTTCTTGGATTGCAGAATTATTTCCGACTGCGTTAAAACCACTCTGTAAAACTCATTCTTCCTTGACAGACACAGAAAGACATCCTCCCGCAAAACTTTCCCTTCCACCAATTTCAGCGTGCTCCCTGAAATCAAAAAACAAAGCAATCTCAACATCATCATTTTTTATTATAATCCCACCCAACCCAATAAATCAGTCTGAATTTAATGGAAATTGAGGCAGGTAAACTACGCTATTATTAATTAAGCTAAACATGAACATTGTTTAAATATTTTAATAGAATTTTCTTTCTCGCACTTTCGTTTTGAGCGAATAGGTGCGACAAAGAACCTGCATGAATTTATTGTAATAATAGTAATAAATTTTCGTGTCTAGTTGGCTACCTAAAAGTTTTTAATCCAGGTTCGGACTCTGGCATGAATAGAGAATATTATTGCCAGAACAACAATCATACATACTTTTATAATGAACAGTAGACTAGCATAAATGTTTAACGATAATAAATAATGCATTCTAGGCAGAGTCCCATTATTCTTCTATTTTCAATGAAGAGTACTATTTTGTGCATTTTATCTCCTCTGCTCTACTTCACTTAAGCGCTCATTTAATCGATTATTGATTTTATCATTTTATCTCCCTTGTAGTCATATTTTTAGATTAAATTTTAGCTGGGACACGCCAAGTATTACATTTTCGTTTTCCAGCTAGTCTGTGAAAGGGAAACATGCTATGCGTGTCTACAGCCCACCACATTATTATTAACCAGTTTTTGTGTATTGTATTTTCAAATTGTATGTAATTCATGTGTAATGCCTTTTTGGGTCGCTTTAGAACCTGTGTAATTAAACATCGAACTCCACACGGCTCACGGTAAGAGCATCTACCTTTCCCCATAAACCCTATCAAGATACAGAACATTATAATTGCAATTTAGTAAAAAATAAGCTTATAGTTATTAAGAAAGATGTTTGGACTTTACAAATATTTTAGTCTATAAAGCAACCCGCTTTAATTTTGGAGCATCTACTGGTATAATCCACACCCATGTCGCTGCAATTATGTTGTTTGAAGAGGGATTAAACTTATTGCCCCCAAATTGGTAATTCTGATATTCCTGAACAAGTACTGACAAGTAGACACGTCAGTAGTACACACCTACACAATTAGGCAGTGTCGAATTCACTCTATGGATGTAAATGGTATATAATACCTGTTGTTCCCTAAATGGTCATATTTGATAACAACATCTTGCAAAAACGTGTCTCGTCCCATGTCATAAGTTAAACTGGCGTGTAACATTTGCTCAGCCATATTTAGAGTTGTATATGAAAAGGCTACCTTTTCGTACATTTAGCAGTCATGATTAAGATATAGCAGATTTTTGAGAATGCTTAGCAAAAATTTATATTCAATGGAGTATTGAGTCTCAAAATTTCTTTATTGAGTATGGGGTATCCCGATGAAAGGGAATCATCCTACCCCAGGAAGATTGCTTTGACTCATTTTGGTTTGCATGCAAGTACAGTTTGATATCATCTGAAATACTCAACTTAATTATAATGCCAACAGAGTTTTCGTCAAGGTCAAATAAAAGTAATTACGCAGAAATGTTGGACAATACTTTCTAACTTTTCAGGTTTTTCCCGGACGCAAAAGTGGTACTCAAGCATCATTTTCTACGTTATTCTTACAATGATTTGTCAGTCTACGTTTTTTATTGAATATGAAAAATATTTTCCAATGTTCTGTTTTTTCCTCGTTGTTTACCAACCAAAGCAGCCAAACCATGGAACCTCAACACATCAACACATCACCATGCAGTAGACAGTAGATTAGTTTGTGTTGTATGAGGGCATGGAAAATGGATACATATTCTTGCAAGAACAAAATATTATGAGCAGAGAGAGAATCTTTAAAATGAAAAAGTCTTCAGATTGCTTACAAATCTATCGCGTTCCCTGTATGGTTTCCCTTGTATAAGTCGATCCTATTGTGTTTGTTTTGATGCATAGCATTTTTGGTTTATAAATTGTTTTCTACAATATTGGAGTGTGTAGTGTGTAGTGTGTTTACAAGCATGAATATTGCAGTCACGTTGAACAGGAAGGCAAGGCTTGGTATTAATACAGTAATATTTAATTTAGATATTTCTGCCCCCACCCAACCGCCGTTGATGCTTTCTTACGGATGAGACGTTTTTATTTTTGCTTCATTAATTATATGAAGCAAAGTAACGTTGAGTGGTTTAGACAATATCGGCTACATCTAATTAACTGTATTGCTTATTGTAGTAGAAACACTGTTCATTCTTCATACTTCCATAAATAATAAATACACAGCTAATAATTTTATAGCTAACTAGTAATAATGAATCCAGATATAAACTATATTTGTAGTACAGGATCTAAAAGTATATTTATTGCCATTGCTAAAGAGAGTTTAAATTAAAAATGCTAGCCATGCTCTACGTGCTCGTTACGCTTATTGCACTGCAATATTTACAACATAAGTTATTATGCAAGGATGCGTTTCGTTTACCATCGCTATACCTGTCATTGCATATCTTGCAAGAATTTTAAAGAACTCCTCTCTCTGTCCAACACGATACAATATTCCTAAGTCTAACTAAATTACGCTTTTCTTAGGTTTAGTTAGACAGCAAAAAATAGAATTAATTGTTCAGTGTTGAAGTAGACATTGAACACAGGCTCTGTCTCTCTCCATCTCTCTGTACATGCAATCCAAGTATCCAAGATAACCTGTTCCTCTAATCTCTTTCAGTAGGTAACCTACTCCACCTATTTAGCTATTATTATGCTTTATATCTGTAATTACAATAATAATAATATCTGTACACTCTACTGCCTATTACTATTATTAAAGAAATTCATGTAAGTAGCTTTATGAAGAGCATCTTAAACGCTTTCTGCGTAATCTGACTCTTAATTCAACAGTCGTGGGATCCAGATTCAGGAAAATAATGCTAGTAATTTCAGCTTAAACTACCAATAGCATTTTATCAAGTCACATGCAACTAAAATGTACATACCTACTTCTAAATATTAGTCATTCATCATCATTTTAAAAGTCCATCATTTTTCTGTAGCATGCATCCGACTACAAACATTGCTGTTGTAGGATTCATGTGCTAAGTGCGGAGAAGAATTTAAAGGGTAATTCTAAATCAGGGTAAGTATCTTTAGGTAGAATATAAAAGATTCTCTGTTATTTCTTTTTTCAAAAATAGTCACTATATAAGCCTAAGTTTTTAGCATAATATTTCAAGGCTACTTCGTATACATAATAGGCAGGCACCTATGCATTAGTTATTTTGGGATTGAAAATGATCTATCTCATTGAAAATGAAAATGAAATCATTAAATAGCAGACAGGAAGTAAACGACAACGAAAGTTCATAGGTCTGTTTAATTTTTTTATCGCTTTAAAATATTTTCCGAGTCTATTTCTTCGTAATCGGTCATAAAAGTATAATTAAATTAACCTGTATCTCCTTCTATTGGTGCACATAATATGGATAAACGACACTGAATGGAATGTTTACATAATGATTTTATTACTGGCCCCGTTTTAAATTGTAGCATAATGAATAACGAATAATGACAATGACATTCATGGCATAATAAACTGAGATAAACGGGTGTAGCCAAGTATTGAAATCTTACTACCTATACGTAAATGGAAACTAAATTTTGATTTTCCATGCTCAGTGAAATCTTAATATATTTCCCATGTTGTCTAAAAGGTATGTGAAAAATATGACAACAGCCTAATGAATGGGAATTACTGGACAAAAGTCAAAAAGCCAGAAGATATTGACTAGTTGACCTGATATTCAAACTGCATGAGTCTTCTGCCTTAGAACACATGTTACATGTAGAACAAATTGGTGGCAATATATTAATCAGTCCACCAGCACCAGCTTTACTATTGTTTGTGTATCATGGCGACCGACAGACGGATGGACAGATAGAGTGACAGAGTATTCTCAACAAGTATTGCTCCAATACTTAATAAATGGAAATGTGTGCAATATTAATACTCAATTTATACTGTTCGCATGTATGATTCAGAAACTGGATTTTAGTGAGTTTTATGAATAGGTCATAGTAATGTTGCAACTGTTGCAAGGTATTGTAGTCTAGCTGCATGTCTAGGCTATAGAAGTTATAATAGAACTCGAGTCTTAATTATGATTACTTATTACAAGTTATTGGCCGTGATGAATGATACAGAAAAAAGACAGAAAAAAGAGTTACAAAAGAATTGTACAGACATATTGCGCCGTGAGTATTGACTCACTTTACCTATTCCATTTATAAGTAATCCACTTGGTTACATTGAATACATTAATTCTTAATAGAAGGAATGGGGCTATTAATAATCCTGATAATATGAAATATTAATTACGCGTCATTTACATATACATTGTCTGCTACATGATGCAAGATGGAAAAAATGTTGTAGATAACAGAAGCAGAATTAGAGCAACGAATGCATCTTTCTCAATTATAAAATCATTGCCTGTCTATCTGTTCTAAATAACGAATTAAACCAAGAAGCTCACTTTATATCTGCTCTGCTAAATCTCTAGTACTCTTACGTTTAATACATGAATGAACAAGGTTTATAAAGTTGTCATGTCGTGGTCAATTACTTAGCTCATGCAATTTTTCTTCGACTTCAACAGAAAAATCATTCTGAAAAATTGGATCCGTTTTCGAATATGCAGTCATTTATCAAATGCTAAATTACTTAAAAAATGCCTTCAACATTATCAGTAGATATCAGATACAATGTGAATATTTTAGTTTTATTTGCTAACTATAAAATGTAAGCTATTTTGAAGCACAATAAAAGAGTTTTATTAACTGCTATCATAAAGTTAATCCACTTTAAAAAGAATTAATTTCCTGGAGAATTCTACCAAGTCTGTATGAAAGGAATCCTTTACAATTTTAAAGGGAGTTAATTTGACTTGATCTTTAAATTCACCAATGCGTTCTGATTTTCTGTTCTTATGACTGTGCTCTTTAAAATAGATAAAATGGATCTTCTGCACATCACATGAAACGTTTTATAACAACACGCTGATAATTTCATTGTCAGATCCTATGTAATTTAAATCATAAATGACACACAATGGATTTTTATAGAGTGTGTGTTTACGAAATTTTCCCCATCCGCTAACAGATTTTGTCAACATATAATCATACTCTGTGT
>JABASI010000384.1:0-40854 GCA_019776505.1 Tomocerus nigrus | reverse complement strand
TGGGCGTCATCAGTTAGACAGAACTTGCCACTTGACTTCCAACATTTTCAAAGGCACCAATAACATATGCATCCCACAATGAGCAAGGAATGAATAGTAACAGTCAACTTTGTGTCTATCTCTTACAGAAATGTCTGCTTCCCAAAGAAATCTCACTAAACGCTAATGAATATTCCGTCGCAACATACAAACCGAATACAATAATATAAAAAATCACCATTTTCTGATACTTTGCTACTGGATTATTATTAGAAATTTCAGCCACATGTAGTGTAGCTATTCCGAAAGTTGGCATTAGTATAAATAGATATGCTTGTAATAAATATGGTCATTCATTATTCATGATCATTACTCTGTCTTTGAATTAGAACAAAATCAATGTCCACTTCAATGAGTGTTATAGGAATGTCGCGAACCTATGGTCTAAAGTAGAATATTCCCCCAATTATGCTGTGGTTAAGTAATGGCATTTTGTATTAGATTCTTTAAAATATTGCTTAACAACTACAGCACAGTCTAGTCATTTTGTATGATAATTGGAATGTGAATGTTATTGAATACAAACATTAGATAAGGTTTAATTGTTTGAAATATATTATGATGTCTATTTATTGTTAAGTCCAGAAGAAAGTTACTCCCTCAATTTCAAACACATTAAAATTTAGTCGTAGCCATTATGTCATTAATCATTATAAAAAATAGAATTTCATATACCTAAGCATGCAAAGAAAATTGAAAACCTACTCATCTACCAATTTGTAAATACATAGAAATAAATTAATTATTACAAAAATTGTTTCAAGGCTCTTAAATCGTATTTTCTATTTTTTACATTGTCAATTGAAGCATCGAATTTAAATTACTAATGCGTAGGTATTACTTGTACTTTTAGGTCAATTATGTTCAATTCAGTAATAGTAGGAAGCAATAAGGTATGTATGATTTTGGTGTATCCCGAAGCAAAGGAATTTTATCAGCTGCCGTTTGCAGGTTGTACAACTGCCGTACGTATGAAGCAAAGAGTTTTTTTGTAAAAAATAGTTAAGCGAGTGCAAAACGGGATGGTAGTAGAAATAATTTAATGAAAGAAGGGAAAATGTTTGAAAGATAGGATGGCGAAGGACGGACAGGCCCCCATCCTATTCATTTCCTTGTTAATTGTGCAATTCCTGTGCACATACCAATCTGGAAGTAGATTAATTACAAAGACGCAAACTTTGGATGGAGGAAATACCTAGTTCTGTGGGTCGCATATTTCATCATCATCAGGGCTAATACTTTACGATCCTCTTCAGCTCCCTGCTTAACTCACTTATCACTATCATTCTTTCTGTCTGTCTGTCTCCAGCCTCGGCTCTGCCTGAAAACTCTTCTCCGTCCTTCCCTATGCTCTGTTTCGAAAAGCCTTCGTGAAACTTGAACAAGTTTCATTTACCATTAAGTTAACCTAGGCCTAGTGCATGCATGCTCTGCCTGCCTCTCTCTCTCTCTCTCTCTCTCTGCCGACTAGCACATAGCTGGCAATTACAGTGATACAACTCTTGATAGATAGTGAGTAAGTAATACTGACTGACTGCCTTTGAGTGAGCGGGTAAAGCCCCTCAGTACACACATGTAATTTAACACGTACTCTGTCTGTATAGACTACTTTGCCACCATACCACCATCCATCCACCACCATCCAGCACGGCTTATACTTACATATGGACTAGTAATGTGCAATAATATATCATAGAAACTACACTACACCGCACTGGGTGATGCATAGTAAAGTAATAGCAAAAGCTTACATTAGTTTTGCTAAGCCGACCAAAAACTTTGTTTAATGACTCTTGACTATATGCATTTACCATCCTAACTTTAGAGCAAAGCTAATCAACTTCACATTCAAATCAGATTAACGCTCAAATAAACTTATTTTTCCTTTACTTTAGAGAAATAATTAGGTTCCCACTTTTTCCCTTCTCCACTGGGCAAAATACATACGAAATCCCATTCGACTATAGATGGATTAGTCTGTGCTTGCATTTGATTTTAAATCCCATGTATATCCATAAGCTATGCATACAATAATTTTTTGCTACCAAAAACGTTTTATTCAAATCAATTTATTGTTGGCAAAATTATGTTTTGAAAACGAAGTCAGTCAGATCTGCATATACGCATATCATCAGTTTCACACTATACGTTTTGCCTTATAATAAGTAAATATTATAGCATTAGGTGGAGACTTGCAATCAATTTGTAAAGGAACACCACAGTTTTAGCATTTATTAGCACTTTGAGTGCATAATATAATTAATTATATTCATATGGTATAGGCTGTTAACTGTTATAGGAATATTAGGTGCTATTATGTATATGTATAATACATTATCGGAGATTGTGAATGCTTATTCCTGTATCAACAAAGTAACAGAGAACAATTATCCGTCGTAACGGGTTAAATTGTAGCTTAGCGTTTAACGCTATCGTTTTGCCCTGCTTCACATTCAAATTAATAACGACGACTGAAACCCTTGAGAAATTCCTCGGATCCTTCCTCTTGTCAACCACCTCGAGTCAGGATTTTTCTCTCCCGGTTGAACTCCACTAACGACAAGCACTTTACCTCTTCACAGTCGAATTTTACTATAAGTTGGGAGGAATTTTTCAAAGTTTGTGTTACTACAGAAAAACTGCTTCGAAAATCCTATTCAAGATCTGTCTACTGTTGGATGGGAATATAAAATCTGCTCCTGTAGACATCTTAAATAGTTTGCTGTTTGAATATTTATGTTACAATTATCGAACTATTTATTTACCCTGTGATATATTTAAACAGTATCACTCTGAGAGTTGTCTACCCCCCTGCTTTACGAACCTCGCAACCAATTTTATCTTTTCCATGTATCTATCTGTTACTTATAAATAATTATTTAATAATAATTAATTAAATTGGTAGCGTCGGAAGGATAAAATACTTAATTGCTTTAACTCTCAAGATTGAGAATAAAGAAGAGAAAATTAAAGAAAATGCAATGCTTTTACTCTCGCTGTAAACTAGCTTTACTCTGTACTAGCCAAAAATGTACAATTTTTATTGAGCATGTTATCGAAATTGACGAAGAATTGTTCTGTACCATTGTTTTCACCGACAGATCTCATAAGGGGGAGCACGTACCTACATGAATTCTATTATTGATTTGACAGTAAGATGCAATGTTTGCATCCTATAGAGTTGTAATACGTTCTGAAAGCGAAAGAATTTCATTGTGAACTAAGTAGTGAATTTTTTCCATCGATTTCTCTTCTTTTCCATTCCATTTTTAGCTTTTTATAGAATGTCTTAACGTCAAAAATTGCATTGCTTTCCATCTGTCTCTTTGAAGTTGTTGCAATGCACTAGTTGAGCATTGTGACAGAATGTAAAAACTTTCCATTACGGGAAGCATGTTGCTAAATATGTATAGAGACTATTTGAGGTATAGTTAGATGCATGTTCCTGTAGTATAAATAAATAGTAAGCTGTAGGAAATATTTAATACATCTGTTGCAGATGTATATTGGGACACAGTAGAAGAGAAGCGCAGAGAGTTACATGTAGGACATTACTTTGCTGAGGAGTGAGACAGAATGGTTGATGTCAACTTAAGTCAAGTCAACTACCGTGAGTCCGTTAAGAGAACATCAGCAAAAGAAGTTTACAGCTGCAAAACCTTCCTATTAACCATCTAACCAATCCAATCCATTTAGTTTTTTGTTGATTGCCAGATTGCCACCGTGTATATTCCTGTAGTACCTACTTCATGCACTACTACTACATTCTCTGTGTGTATAGAGAGTGAGTGTATCATGAATATGTCGTCTCTTCCTTGGGAATAAAATGGACTGATGTTGCGAATAGTAGGGGTGCCCATGTGACATTTATTTAACTATATAAGTGTGTACTTGGGCTTCATTCATAATAATAAGCTATACTTACTACGTTAAATGCGTAAATTTAGTTGGGTAATAAGTAGGCAGTTTTAGCCTCTTCTTGTCTACATAAAAGTCAATATGCATTGCATGTTGATTAGGCAGCGGTTGTAGATTCCCTCCACTACTCTTGGCTTCACATCTTCACAAGTGCACAGAGTTGAGCAGATATAGAAGTTTAAGAGCCGAGCCTAAAATTAAGTTGTAAAATGAGCTATAATTGAGCATCTGGATGAAAAACTGAGTCGTATATCGTGCAAGCAACACTTTCAAGAACAAACATCCTCGTTCTTTATTTTCGGAATTTGCCAATCATTTATTATCAACTTCCAGTCTATTTCTGAATACTTTCAAGGTATCTCTCTCTCTCTCTTTACATCCTTCCTCTCATTCTCTACTCAACTCACTTTCCTTTTCTACAATTCTCAGCTAAATTCAACTCACTCAACTACCTCTCGCTCTCCTCACTCAAACAAACACAACGACACACACATGCAACACATGGATGGAATTTATCTCCTCGTCCTACTCGATACTCTCCTTGCCTGCCTTCTTAGTCTTAGCGTATTATTAGTTGCCTTCCCCTGCACAATTATAAACTTTTCATGCAAATACACCAAGTAGTCATATGTCGACTTCACGTGTCTATTATGACTATTATGAGATAGCTATTTTCTTTTTATTTACATCCACTCTAGTTTCATCAGATACATTCAATAATCCACGATTTCATTTCTAGGATAAAGGTATACATATTTTTAAGGTAGTACATAATTTAAAGTTACCGTTGTTGCTTCAATGGTTATGGTAATTTTGAAATCTATTAGCGATGCACGGTCAGTGTGAAGTATTTCATTGCAAGAAAGCAACATTAGGCAAGACACTTAACATGAACTTTAATGAGGTATTTTTCTCTCAACGGCATGCGGAATATGGCAATTGTACAATGAATGGTACATGTATTTCAGCTTTGGTTATGTTCAATTTTCAATTAGGTAAGATATACTACTATTTTAGCTAAAATAACTTATTTTTCAATATTTGCACAAATTAATTTTACGGTTCAGTCGCACTTTATTTACTTAAAACTCATCACTAATAATTTCCTGTACCAATTATATGTAGGAGTTTTGCTACAAAATTATAGTCAACAAAACATTACGTGAATGTAACCGTGGTGGGTAGGAACCTGATTCTAATATATAATTATTCTTTCTGAACATCGGTGGAGGGTCAGTTTTTCATTTCATTGCCCAACATACTCACTGAACGAAATAACAGTGCCATTATGGGGGAACGAAATTAATACAATATAGGTAAGCTAAATAAGTACATAGCAGAACGATATAGATGTTTGAGACTTGCTGACATGACAAATATTAATGATCCTCTTAGGTCGAAGAATCTAAATATTTTAGTGTGTGCACTAGGTACCACGACCCATTCCTATTATGTATATCGACGATGTCTTTGCCAGCTCTAAAACTTCTTCACCGAGACGTAGAGGGACCATAAAATGATCTTTGCCCATACCACTATATAATCATTTGCGATTTTAAGGTTTTTAAGGTTTGTTCCGAAGCACTAATTTAAAAAGTTAAATACCTCTGCGATTTCCACTGAATGATTTATTACAGTTTAGCGGATAAGGTAACAACAGGAATGACAGTAAATGTTGCATGATAATTTTTATTCCACTAGAGCATAAGACAATCCAAATATTAAATAACATCGACGATATGTTCATAAGAAAATATGGATGTGTATAAGGAAAGAAAGTATGTGGTGAGTGTTGTATACATAAAATTCGGTATGGTATAGAGAGGCAGCTTGTGACACGCAAAAATTGTGCCGGTTAGCATGTAGCAGAAGCCTAGTAGCCACCAGTAATTATTATTACAGCACGCTACTAATTATAGACATTGGATTGGCTGGACTATTGATGCTGAAATCAAAACAAGAGGAAACTGAAGTATAAATCTTAATAAGAAACTACCTAAATTATTCCTGACAACCTTAAAAGTTTTATTTGACAGTGCATTGCATGACACACGAAAAAAAGAGAGGAGAAAAAAATCCACGCGACATTTCTTTTGTACTACATTTAATTTGGCTATGCTTGAGGTTTGTGCCTGTCATTTCTTGTGCACTTAGACTTAAACGCTCCATTGCGTTGTTATTCAGCTCCACAAAGGTAACGTGCTGATAAACAATAGCAATTTATTTGTTTTTTATGCAAATGCTAACTACGCTTAAAAATGTGCTTAATTAGCTACCTTTGCATTTTATCGGGGTAATTATCCTTTCTTTTTCCTACTCAAGTGTTGAATGTGCTAACTATACTATAGCAGAGATTGCTACTATCGTTATATTTTGTATGTACACAGGCAATCTTGAAAAAAACTGCTCTGATTCACACATCGTGTATTGCATTTTTGATTACAGTTTACACCCTTTTTTAATTGGCTATTCTTATCTGAATGAATTTTAGTCACCTGTGCTAATTAGCGAAATATTGTGACAAAATAGGAAAATTTATTGCTAATCTAGGCAGTTTCCTAGTACCAATTTGACTAAATTCTTACATTTCACTGAAATACACGAAGAATGGGGCATGAAGTGAAAAGTTCTCGTTGTCAGAAATAAGTGCCGTGCGAGCGATCTAACGGTTGCTTTCTGATTCAGCGACTTTCCCTTCTGCCTTCTCTTTTCATGGATTTTTACGTAAAGGGAATGAATCCGGATTTGTCATAGGTTTTTTGTACAATAAAATATTTGTGTCTTTCGCAGATATAATATTGACCAGTGAGACATATTCTTGTTAATTTACTATATTTTGGATTTATTATAAGAATTTTGTTAATGCAAAATTGTTAGTAAGAAAGGGACACTTGGTTGGAGAAAAGGAGCTAATAATAGTAGAAAATGCAAAGCTAGATGAAAGATATGAAAGAGAAGGGTCTTTGAGTAGTATCCTAAATACGATGTCTAGAAAACCAATACAAATATGGGCGTTACATATTTTCCTGTAGATATATTTTGAGAAGCTTAGTGATCTTTTAGCTGAGCTTGGTAGTAATGGCAATATTGGCAATGTATTGTGGCAAAGTCGAGAGAGAGAGAGAGCCTAAGATTAAAAGTCGCCCTTCTTCCAATCAAAAGCAAATTAACTTCGTTTTATCTGTGCACATCTCCACAGAAAATGAAATACAATACGAAGTAATGTCGTAGCTAATAATATGTGGCCCAATAGTCGGCTTCGGCTATAATATTACCACAAGAGTAGTGGTTGGGATGTGACTGAGTCAGTAGTTAGTTTTGGCATGATGAAAGGAAGCCAAAATAAATAAAAGTTTCAAAGGGATAGAGAACCACAATAGAAGAGTAAATTCAACACGAAAAGGCAAAAAGTTCGTGCAATCAAATCAAACCTTAAGAAAACCTCAGAGAAACTAGGAAGTAAAAGGTGTTTTCTTATTGGACTGTCACAGCTCACAAATTGCATACTAGAGAATAGAGAGTGCAGAATAATTGCTCTTTCCTTCCCTAGCTCTTGTACCTGTTGGGTATAAATTCAGGATATTTTATTACATCAAGAGCCAAATGCTAGACTTCTTGTAGTATGCGTGTACCTGTAATAATATTGCAGACATATTGTACATCATACGAACGTTAAATATTTCTTTTCCTGGCAGAGCATAGTCCATATGTGAAATTATAAAGCTAGATCCTTCATTCTTCCAACAACTACTACGTTCTACGTTCTAAGGGGAGGTAAATATGGATTTATTACATTGTATTGCGGCTAAATATGTGTGCGTTGGGGATGTATTCAAGAGACATTGTTGCCTATTATGCTATTTCCCTTTCCCATGGCTAGACCATTATTTTACTACACTAAGTCCATGAAAAATGATATATATCCCTGAATTTTACGTCAAATCCCTCACTTTTCCCATACATTAATCTTCCTTTTTACAATAAAGTTCAAAACGAATGACTTTTTCCAACTCTAGCATTTTACTGACTTTCCACTGTACTTTTTAACGATCTTGGGCTATTAAATTAACCATGCACTACTAATGAGAGTCTATATATACATATGAACTAGAGGTATGTAGGTACGTCTCATGTTTTCAGCTCAGAATTAATGACTCCCCTAATAACAAACACACACAAACACATTTAGCTACATTAGCCATGTTTTTGTTTGTATGTACATATTTTGCCATGCTGCAATTATATCATCCATCTACTGTACATAGGCTTTTCAATAGATTTCAACGAAAATCATAGGCTTACGATGAATATAAAATGATTACTCCTGATCTTAACTCGACTAAAGTGACATGCAGTCTACCAGTTTAATCATATCCTGAAGGAAAACACAATTTTGGCACAAAACAAGAAGCATTTGCAAATAAAATGCAAGAAAGTACTTACAAATACAGTTTCCTGCCAGCTACTTTTAATTACTACCTTGCAACTAACAAAATTTGCATATAGACTTAAAATTACATTTCCCTTCCTTACCATTCCATCTAAGGTCATGAAATGAAATACTAAAAATCTTCATAACCCTATAGCTACTAATATAAATAGTTAGCCTACCTAATACTAAATAGGAAACACTTACATTATATTCTGTCCATAAATACAAACTATTATTCCACATCCAACTTCTTGCAGAGCTATACAGTTATTGTGTGCGGAGAACATTATATAAGTTGTAGTGTGCCACCTACCACATAAATAGCTTAGATTGAGTGCGGTGAACACGACCATGTTCTAATTGCACTTATCAGAATTCCGCACGGCTTAAACACAGCCATACTCCCTATGCTAGCTACTTGCAGACAACCTACCACTACTTTCCTTAGTTTGTGTGTGTGTCAAGTCACGTAATTTTGCTGGAGGTATGCTCCTATTGTGAGCCTGGCTACTTCTGCCCAAATAGTTCGACTTTGTCCAACTTAGCCTCAGTTTGCTTTTTATCTCTTTATGTCATTGAATTTTGTGACGAGAAAAAACACAGAGGAGCTAAGGGAAAAAAGTTTCTAAGTGCCAATTACAATTGTTAGTAGAAGTATTTCACAGCACTACCTCCCACTTTGCTTACCTAATCAAATCTACCTAGGAATTAACATGGCTCTACCACTATTCAATAAACTCCTATTTAGCTATGCATGCTTAACAAAAACCTTTCTCTACTTTTTTTCTACTTTGAATTTTCCAACTCGATTTTGCAGATTAAATCTACTATGATTCCACTACATCATAACTAACTATGACTTTTCTAAAGTTCCACACCTACTTTAAGTACCTGTAAAGCAGTCACTCTTTTCCTCAACAATCCAATACCACATGCGAAGCATTTTCAGAGGAGGTTTTTGCACATGGGGCTAACACAAATACCACAAGACTGCGTGTTAACAAAATACGAACTGAAGTAGGTACTTTAGGGGCAGAAGTATCAAAATTTAAAAGATATCTCAATAAGTAAATCCTTCTTCTCGTAAATCGTAATCTACGTAGATTAATTACTACGTAATGTACATTTTAGGAAAATGTGCGTTCCAAAAATTTTGTGATTTTCAAACTTGACAATTTAGTTAATTAAAAATATTATTAATTTCTGTCTTCTCGTAAATCGTAATCTACGTAGATTAATTACTACGTAATGTACATTTTAGGAAAATGTGCGTTCCAAAAATTTTGTGATTTTCAAACTTGACAATTTAGTTAATTAATAATATTATTAATTTCTGATAAAGTAGTTGTAGATGGCAAACTGCACCTTATTTGTAAAGTCAATTTATAATTAATGAGTTTGTTATACAATCTATTATTTACTGAATTTTCGACACAATTGTCACTATAACCATCCATAACGGAAATGTCCAGATTAAAAAAGGTTTCTTTTCACAAATGTGCCCTACTACTACTGATAAAATAAATAATAATCTTGACCTTAATGCATCTCCACTGAGCGATGAAATTGAATGCGTCAGTTTATGTTGTGAAAATGATTTGAAAATCATTATAAATGGCAGTTTAGGCTTTGGAGAATATAATTTATTTAGATAGAAAAGCTTAGGTACATTATGTAATTATGTACCTACCTATACATCATTTGTGATGAGGCTGATGACTAAAGAGCAGAATAAGTTCGTTGCAATAGTGTAAATTCAAGTGTTTCACTTTTGTGTGAGTAAAAAGATGTACCTATAGTTGATTTGGCATCTTTGAAGATTTGCTTTATATTGTCCGTAGCATGAAAATGGATCTGTAGTTGACATTATTTAAGTGAGTCGCGGTATTGTGTTCCTGTGAAGTGGGTAGCTGTAGTATTTCAAGGTAATTTTCATCTGTGACGTATGACATAGCTTGAGGCGGTGATATACGGTGGGTTAGTTATATGAGTGTGCATGTATATGTTTGTGTCTTAGCTAAGCCTTTGGTTACTCCACTTGGATGTTTGGCTTTCATCAAGATTAAATTTAATGAACTTGGGCTTTGACATGATACTAATTCCCCGAAGGAAAGGAAAACACACAAAAGGGACAAAGAGAAAGCAAATGGAAAGTAGCCTTACTTTATTTACTCTCTAGTTCCCTTATCGTATACTAACATAAGAGTAATACTTAATTCCTATAGGAGAAAACAATATAATATACGTACGTACGTAGCCATACCCGTCGTATTATTATATTTCTCGAGTTATACTTTCGTGGGGTTGAGTGTAGACGAAACATAAAAGTAAGAAACTTTACACGTACGTAACATGAATACCTACTGGTAAAAAAGATGTTGTCCTTCGCTTTCTCTTTTGTTGTCCGACCTCCACGAATTCTACATCTCAACTTACCAGACATTAGGTAACGAACATAAGAAGTGCTATGCCATGCCTTACAACAATCACAAAACAAACATTTCCTTTTTACTAGCTTTAGAGATAGTAGCTAGCTATATGCAATGAATTACACTACAGTTCCCTATTATGACATAGAAACATTACACCATACATTTAGTTATAGCATATCCGAATTTACTGCTATGCATATAATATGTCGGTTGTATACTGTCATAGATAGTCATGTAGTTTTCTAGAGATAAAAGTCTAAGAGCAGAAAATGTGATTGTCCTCTCTCTTCTTGACATGACTTTGGTTTGATGCTATCTATTCCGCTAGAGTATTAAAGAGCATGTATACCTATACAATAATATTACCAATTAAAGGAAACCATACATAGTATACTAGTGGTGACTAATATTAATACAGTAATTAAAGTTGCGAGTTTCTGTCATTTTACCAAAGTGTTGTTTGCTGTAGTACTTAGTGTTAATACTACTGTGAATCAATTCTCTAGAAGATCATGTTCATAATACGACAAAGTAAAGATTCAAATGAGAAAAGCAGAATTACAGGATTTAACATTTCATTGCTAAAGTGATGCAAAGGTCAAGGCTGCTTTCATCCATTTTACTAACAGTAGAACTAGGAGTTGAGAAAATCCAACAAGAGAAACAATAATAAAAGTGAAAATCTTCTTACGTTTACGTCACTCTGCCTTTCTATCTTATTGTTCTTGGTATTTATGTATTGACTTTGTTTCCTCAAAATTCAGTTTCTGAACGAGAAAAGTAGGTAGAGAGAACGAGGCATGTTCTATATTAAAACTTATTTAAGTTGACTTTGTCTCATGTTATGTAGTCACTAGGAATATCCGTAGGGAGGCAAACCAAGAAAATTTCAAGTTTTGCAATAGCAACATATAAGGAGGTCGAAGAGAAAAAGGCCTATAGGCATTTTATATGCAGATATATACGGGATCTATAAAGAGAAAGAGAACTGCATACGCTCCTACTAAGCGTAGCCTTTACTCCGTTTTCTGTCAGAATGAAAAATGACAAGTTCTACATCAACTAATATCAGCACAACTCAAACCATTTCAATATTCCCCTGTGGCAATACATTACTTATGCCTTACTCTCTCATATTTTTATCGCTCTCTTGCTCTTCTCTTTCAATGTGCCTAATGTAACTAACCTCTAAGTCAACTCAACTGAACTTCTTGCCTAGAATATAAAACACAGGAGCCGTTCTCCGACCATTCTACCAATATTAGCCGTATAGCACCTATCCCCCACATATTCATAGTTAAACGAGAGCAAAATGCAAAGGATAGTGCCTAGTAGCTATGCAGCATGTAAAGTAAACTGAAACCCAAAGTTAAACCCCATCACGTAGACTCTTATACTAATATATAGAAGAAAATGTTTCTACTGGAACAAAGTGCAAGCATTGTGGCTTAAGAATATAGCCTCATTTTATGCACATAGAACAAAACGCAATTTTAGTCGAAATATCAATGTGTACGGTTACATTATCCTAAAATTGAGTAGTGACTATGTGCAGAGACTAATGTGAATTTCTATTTCACAAGCAAACAGTTTCCCCACTCAACCTTTAGCAATATTACATTAGATTAGCATAAGTGCAAAGCCGAAAGTATCAAGCGCCCACACACATACAAATATCGATGTAATGCAAGATTGTTCTTCCCTTTGTTTTCAATTATTAGCATGAAATCAAATTAGAACATAATGGACCACATCTGACTGAATCTAGTTTACCATTTGATTTTCCATTTTATAAATGAGTGGTTTGGTTTCATCTTTTCATTTGATACACTACTGACTGAGCTAATAATATTATAGGAAGTGGCCACACACGCAGCTAACATAGTTACCTCTCATAATCACATTATTATTGGCATAGACCACAAGAAAGTTTTACCAGTCTAGAAGTAGAAATCTATTGTGTACTTTGATTGAAACTTACTCTTCGTTCAATTAGGCAAGCCATTCAATATGGTAGTGCATTTGAAATGTAAGTGGATTGAGCACAATAAATGCCCACACAAAATCTATTCAATGCTACACGTGTTCTTTTGGTTAATATTTGTGCACTTGAGGACGGAGGAGCACAATTAATGCAGAGTACTCACACTAATGTGATTCTTAAGTGTGTATGTATAACAATTAAGTTTACATTCAAACCAACAAATTAGATTTTGATGATACTAAGAATACTTTAGAGAAATGTTTGCACGATTTGATTCATCCATTATTGTGCATCTTCAGACAGACAGATGATAAAGCATGCTACAATATTATTATGCCTGCGTACCGTCACATATATGGTTAATTTAAAGAGAATTGCTTGCAAAGGGAACTTTAAATAGAAATGGAATAACATGAGCTGAGTGATTGTGTTAAGAGACTACAATTGAGTGAAAGCAACTGAGGCAAACCGATGTGAAACGGAAACCAAGCTAACCTAACCCAACCCTACATCCAGCCTTTTGTCTTAATATTTGCTCATGAAATAGGGAACGATGTCACCCAACCATGAGTTTCTTGCATTACATTTCAATACATTATCCTTCATAATAGAATCACATCAAATGTCATTATGTAAATATTTTGTAAATTAATGTTATTTACCTTAATGGTACTTTATTTACATCTTTTATTGCCCTCAACAATAAAAGCTGTGTATGTGGGATACTCAGCTAGTACAACAAAAGGACTTAATAGGTAAATGGACTTTTTACTGTCAATGCGCAACATGATTTTCTCTGTTCGGCAGTTGCAGTAATTTTCTTTTTTACTAAAGCTGGCTGATTATTTTCAATGTATAATGTACAATAATAATATTTATAGACTGTCAATTCCATCATTAAAGATGAGGTAAATAAATTCTAGGGTATAAGTTTTCTATGTGGGAAAATATTTGTGGTGAAGTGATCAGTATATAATAGATGTATTTATTCAAAATAATTTAAAAATTGGTGAAACCACGAAAATTGCGATTATTAGGACGCAATGTGGATATACGCACATAATTTTGTCATCCCAGTAACAGGGATAATGATAAAACATTGTAGACAATAGTAATAAAGTGCAAGCAGTAAAATTGAAGTCAGATATTTGCTGTAGATTTTGTTTAGGAATGGAGTGAGAGAGTTGTGTTGCAGCAGTTTAGTGTATGGTTGCTGAAGTACATTGAATTCGGTGTATGACGATGATTGTGGGTAGGATGTAAATTGGGAAGTGGAGAGAAAGATGGATGGTGGGAATGGAGACGGTGGGATAGGAAACCGGGAGGCAAACAACTGGAAGGACATTGAAGAGGCAAGGCAGGCAGGCAGGAGCGTGATAGTCATGGCAAGGCTATGCAATGCAATCTCGTCGTCATTTGTAAATGAAGCAGGAGCCACTCGAGAGACTCATTGGATTCATTCATTCATTCTGAATTCATTGAATGGAAGTCGGGTGACAATTCATTTCAGCCGACATGACACTCCAACTGGGTTTTCATCAAGTTGCTCGTAATTTGTGACAAGAGTCCCTTTTAGTTTCCGTCCTTCCTTTCTGTTTCTATTTTATTTCACGTAGATATTATTTTCGCCAGCTATGCTCACTCTCTCCACTCTCCACACTACAAAACCTTCCTACACTCTATATGACCTATTATGCACCATATATTATCAACTAATTCTCTCTCAATTTAATATGAGAATAGTAGTAATCTACATGTAACTCTAGTGGACATTAATATTTAATGCAAACTTTTACATCCATATAAGTATAGCAGAAAGAAGTAGACTGTTTGAATATGGCCCTCTCTCTCTCAGTGTACCAAATTTATTCTATTATACCTTTTTAGTATTTTCGTGTTATACTTTTTTATATTATTAACAAATTAACAACTATGGTTTGCCAATGCATTCTGACTGTAGTAGAACAGAATTATGGAACTGATTTTATCGATCAAATGCAATTCTGAGTTGGGTTCAAGTAATCCAAACGGATTTATAAGTAGTAGCAGCATATTATTATGTAATTCCATAGAGTGGAGAATTCACTCTATGCGTGTGTATGATAAGAAGTCCCAGTTTTAATCACAATCTTAACCTTTGATTGCTGTCTTCATGCATTGCACTTTTAATCAGTGAAATATTATTATTAGCAAACAAGATTTACCCATAGGAATAGTAATGACTAAAGAGACTGCAATCCGAGAAAATCTATCTATATCCTGCATACAAAGGCTTCCAAGAAATGTTTATGCATCAAAATTTAGTTTTAGACAATCGTAGCTAAACATGTAGCTACGATGTGGCTAACCACCAACACAAAAATCGCTCTCTACTGTTTTACTATGATTATCATGGGACTCAGATTAAAAGTGTTGGTTTTTGCCTAGTCAAAATACTAGTCAAACAAATAGTTTCGAATTAAGAATTTGCAATGGATTACATATTATTACAGATATTTAGGCATTAAGGTACCCACAAGAAGAATTCATAAGCCAAAATATTATAATTTGTAATAATTATTGGAAATCCAGGGTATTTGTAATGGTCGTTTCTTTCCTATGCGAGAAGTTCTTACACCTACGACCTGCATCCCATACATACTTTGCCAGGTTTTCGCATGATTCTGTATTACGGCAGGAACAGCACTAACTGCTAAAATTAACTAGCTGGAGCCCGTCAACTTTGACGTGCTCCTTTGACGATATGAATAATTGTATTTTTAAACTGGGACAATTAAAATTGTTTTGTAAATTAAGAGACCATATAGCATTGCAGACAAACAGACATACACCTGCAAATTATAATTTTAAAATTAATTATATTATGGGAATTTAATTTTTGGATTCTGAAACAGAAGAGGTCAAGAACTAAGAGTATAGTGAATGAGATTGACCCAGGAGATTATTTTCCTCGTTTGTAACTGTAATGAGAAGTTGGGATTGTTTTTGAAATGTTGCGTGTTTGTTACAGGACTGTTCACTGTTCTAGTAGTAGTACGTGTTTTCTGCGTAGTAAGATATGGAATGTTAACCCATTAGAAGTTTACAAAAGCTTGGGAAATGGTATCTACTTTCTACGTGAAAGTGAAACGGAGTAGAGTATTGTGGGCATAAGTATGCATAACCTTAAACTAAAGATTGAAGGGAGAGTTTTTGGTTAGTTGTAGTATAAATGCAGGGATATTATTATGTATGAATGCATGTGGCATTGTGAGGGAAAGTGTACGGCATACGTATTTAGCTACATTGCATTAGGGATATTCATATATTGCCTTAGAAGAGTAATTGGTTGTCTTCGCAATCTTTTATGCATCATTTAGTCGGAAACATCAAGTAAGGAATAATGTAGAACCCAAGCCAAGCCAACGAAACAGAATGCATGCAAGAAGCCTGAATGGCTAAACAACGTTGGCGTTGCTTTTCTGTTGGTTGGCTGACGATGAGTGGTTGATCATGAGTTGAGTATTTGACGCCATGAATGCTACGAAACTAATGAATCTCTAAAAACAAGTACCTATGCATTACATTGCCTTGCAGGGCACATCCGCAGATGAATGGCTCCTGTTAAATAAATACTATACGTTGCACACGCATACCGAAACTCCACATATCTGTTACACATATATACCTACGTACGACCTCACTCAATCCACTCTGCAATAGGGACGACGTATTTTCTTGTGCAAATAAAATACGAACTGGAATGGGAAATATTCGAGGGAAATGAGTTGACATGCCGGAATTATTGTTATGAGAATTAATGCATAGCATACCAACAAAGGACCTATTACTACTTCATGCATACATTCACAGATATTTTCGTATACCATAAGCCCTTTCCTTCATCTATACTTTAATAACCTATTCAATTACACTTCTCTCTCCAATTGTATTAATATATACTCCTGTGTATACTAATGAATACTACATGATTCCATTCTGAATTATGCCATTTGGACTTCAAATGCTGTTTACAGTCTTGTTAGATATAGGGAAGGTACAGCAATGCTGGGTAGGTATGCGCAGCTATTTATGCAGTCGCGGATATTGACTGAATTTGGTTTTTTGAAGCGAGCAATAAGTTGATCCGATGATTTCGCCTGAAACTAGACTATTTAGTTATGTTGGAATTTATAAATTATCACTCCTAAGAAGGTCTCAAATCACAGGCTTTCTCCCAAGATTACATTCGTAGACTATATTATAGTAAACTAAATTGTCTGCGCTAGTAATTCCTAATGTTTTATGATTGTTACTTCGTTCCACCAATTATTTATGGACCAAATAACATGACACCTACCATACAGCAATTGGAATTAAATCAGTTGGTAATTTGAAATCAGTAGCAGACTTTAAAAATAAACTTATCAAGAAAACTATGATTTGACAATTGTTACAGTTGTTAACTGTACCTACATGATACTCAGTTTTTAATGATATAAAATAACTGCGTGCACTTAAGATTGAATTTTAGGTTTTAGGAGAATTTTAAGTGTGTTCTCGTTTGATTTTTACAAAGCATTTTAGACACTTAGGGTGGTGGTGGTGGAAGGTTTACAGGCTAAAAGGGTAGATGCTTAATAACTGTCGACTATTAGTGAATGGATGTAGCGATTTAAATGGCTACGCGATGTAATAAAAGGTTTCATTTCGATCACTAACAATCAGATTAGAATTGCTTATTGTTAGTTAGTCGTAGCTATGTGGAGTTGTGGAGGGAAGATGCACATGTTCCACCGGATCGTAACATAAAGTTATCCGAACGAAATTACTAATCGTAAAACAACATAATTTCGTCTGAAACATCCGATGCTCAGCTCTACATCCCATCTATTCCTAACGTAATCTATGTTAGTATGGTTGAACAGGAGTAGAATTACCTTGGAGTGGATTTGTTCCAAGAACACGTACCTCTATGAGATACCTCTGTAGGTAAAAACTTTTGAGAAGCTCCTACTCCAGCATTGCTGCTACTAGGTAGCTGAAGAATAAATTTATGGTATCACTGTTTATTAGATATTATATGACGGATCCCGTTTAAATATGCTGGAGACTGAAGATGAAAATGAAATGATTGAATGAAATTCTCCATGAGAGACGAAACAGTCGGACGAGTCTCGTTTAAGTGTGTAAGTTGATGATGAAGGGAAGAAGATGATAGGCAGAACAGGTTCAATTTTATGATCTCTGAGACACCCTAATTAGTAACTCATCCTGTGCAATGCATCTCATAAACTGACATTTGGACTTAGTAGCATACTAACTGGAGAGAAATCCTGCATCCCTCAGCAATTCCCGACCGACTCTACTCCCTTGGCTATTTAAACCCAGACTGCACTATTATAGTGCTAACACAACAGAAATGCCATTTTCTGTTTTCAAACATTATGATATATCGTCTTGTTTCCTACTACATCATATCTAGTTTGCAACATGCACCTTCCAGCAGCTAAAATTCACATCTGCAAAGCGTTACAGTTATGTACAAATAATGTTAACGATAGTGGGGAAATTTTACCTATACACATTTAAGTTAACAATAATCTTCTTTGATAGAGTGACACTTAATGAAAAACTTCAATTAGAATTAGACTTAAAAAAGATGTTATCCATCTACTGAAATGATGGCAAGCAAATACTTAATATATTTTACTATCCGAGTTATTAATCTGCATGTGTAATTTCTATTTACTTATTCATAAGATTTTGTGTACTACATAATATCAATCATTTGTGGTTGTTTACAGAGAGAATAGTTGTAATACGGAAGTCACTATTATGATATTCGTTTAAATATTGGTTGAGAAAGATGAAAAAGGCTAACTGCTCTGTCTGTGTACTATACATGCAGAGTTTTGTAATTTTACTTTAGATAATCTTGATGTATGAAGTATAGTAAAAGTTGGGGATATTGTGTACATATTTACCGTTATGCTTATTTTATACAAAAGTTAAGCTAGTGTAGCTGAAATGATTTTCTAGTCTAGGTTAGGGTAGATAGATATGGTTACAAGTTATTCATATCAGAATGTGTAGTAAGTATGTGTATAATGTATGCTAATCGCAGACTTTGTATACTGACTGTCAGATAAAGTGCACAGTAATGTTGGTGTTAGCTGTTGTGTAATACATGGTTGGTTGTGCCTTGGCATAAAGTAGCGCTAGGTGAAACAAGCACGACAAAATTCAAGCTGATGATGGAGGGAGAGAAGCAGTGAAGCTTGAAAATCTGCAAATTTTTCTTTTTTCGCATGTCAGAAAATTTGATGATGAATGTACATGTCGCGTCAAGCTTCATATCTACTCAATTTTACAAGGTTTGCATAAAATGTAATTAAGTAACTCTTATCTTGAGCTGATCGTTAGCTCTGCTCCGCTAAAGCCACCAGTCAGTCAGCTCCGTTTTGACGGTTTTGTTTTTATGCTTTTGTATTCTGTATCTAATCCATTGTATCCATTTCCCATATAATCAAATCACTAATCTTTAAGGTTTCCCTAAATAAAAGGATGTAAAAAGAAATCAACTTGTTCCTTATAACAGTAGTATATATGTATGTATGTATCTATCCGTATTTGACTTTCACCAATGGGGATCCACAAATTAGAATCGTATCCTTCACTCTTTCATACGAGAGCAGCTATAGAAGTTTCACAAGTAAATATCTATATAAGTTTAAAGAGTGAAGAGAAAGAAGTTACTTTATTCCACACGCTATACACTATGCTCCAATTTTAAGTTAAGATCATGATGTCTATGGAAGGGAGATGACAAAAAGAGTAAGCCCTTTTAAATTACATTCTACTTGTCATAAATAGAGACTTAGGTTTCCTTTTATACACCAAGTACAGATAAAAAGAGCTCTTTTCAGCAGCTTAGAAAAATGAGATGTCATTAGCGTATACTTATTTGGATACTTACTAGAGACATTTAACAGTGCCATTGTTCGGTTGAGTAGGGTTGACTGCAAATACATCCAGCACATAATATCATGGAAAAGGGGTAGCAATATCAATACACGTTACGCTCTTACATTTATATGATTCGATTATGAAAAGGAGAGTCTATCTGGCTGCTGTGTGAGCAGACTATAGTCGACGTTTAATATTATTCTCTATATAATAATATGAAATATCTATCTTTCAATAGACTAGAGACTGTGTGCATTTATCTAAACTGTAATAATGTACAGGAGGTGGCTTCCTATGAAATTTCTCTAGCCAAATTCTACACAAACGAGACAGTTTGTTCTCAATAACGAAAAGAATAGAAATAAAACTCAATATAATACAAACAATACAGATGGTGAATGTCGAACTCTTCCATTCCTCCTTCCAGTTTTCTTCTTTTCTCAATCCCTATTTCCAGAAACATGAACTTTTTCAACACACTGTAGATTTCTGTATAGAAAATATCGTTTGGCAGTTGGATTGCATTAGCAGCGTTGTATTGCGGTGTGGATTGTCTGGAGTGCACTACAAGTACAGCTCTCGCTGTGGCATATGTACTACAATTCCAGTTTACGTATGTGTTGAAGAAGGATCTGTTCACAGAAAGGATAAATTGCTCTCTTACTCAATGTTGGGACATGTGGGAACAAACGACAATAAAACAAATGAGGTGCGCTTAGTGGTGGAATGCGGCTTTGGCTTTCGAGATGTGGATGGATCCTGTCTGTTACTATTCCTTTGCCATCTTACCCCGACTACTAATACTTTCTAACTTGACTTGATTCCCTTCTAGCGCCTACTATTTATATACTATACTCTTCACCATCTCTATCTCTATAACTTGACTACAGAGATCTATATTTATGCTCCGTTTAGTTACGTCCACATACCAAACTACTTTTTCAATCTTCATCTATACACAGAGGATATCTGTCGACTCATCCTTTCTAATATTATAGTATTTAGTAGAGCAAAAATAGACCATCATTCATTTCATACACTTGTAATTGGATTCGGAGAGAAAAGAAACCAATAGTTTGACTTCACAGCATTTTCTCAACTTTTAAAAGAAAAATCTCTCATCTGACATTCCTACAATTCGATGGACACTCTTTTAATTGCAGATAATTCTAATTTTCTAGCTCCTTGGATTCAATCAGTTTCTTTAGTAAAGTATAAGGTCAAACCGTTGCAATGGTACTTTACTTTCAGTTCGTATTAGTGCGCAGCTTTGCACTTGGGAAATTAACTGACAATCAGTAATTAAAGTGGAATACTTCAATGATTCAATCTACGTAAATATTAGACGGAGCATATCATTAAGAGATGCAAATTAGAATTGTAGACATGGGTGTTTCGTGAGATAAGAAGTAACGAATAAGGACAAACAGTGTGGAGTATGGAGCAAACATACCATATGAATTGATTTTCTAAGTGTTCCTCCCTGATACAATATAGCAGAAGGCAAAGTAATGAGTTTTTACCAAACTAATTAATACCAAAGAAAACACATTCGATTTTCATTAAAAGAAAGGGAAATTAACTGTGAAATCAAATGATAATCTAAGTTTGTATTATCAATTATTAGCAAAGTATATCTTGAACTTAAAAGTGGACAAGAACTGCATCAAAAAATACATCATCGTAAAGCATTCAATAATATTGGTGATATTGACTGTTATTTACCTTCGTTCGTATTACAGGCCGTATATATCATACTGAGATACAAAAATTGTACGGCAACGGTATGTATAGTGTGTACGTGTAGTAAGTTTGCTCAAGAATAATATATTTTCATTTCTCTTACGGAAGATACATTACATGTAAGCAGATGTTATATAGGCTATAATATATATGTAGCAGTTATTCCATGTCTATAATTATTTGACCGATGCATTCTTGCGTGTAGTCCAGAAAAAATGAAATTTTAGAATTTCAATATACAATTTGAGAATATTTCAATTGAAGCAACCTAAATTCACCTTGGTATGTATCTACGAAGAAAAAAGTACGCATAATGGAAATCAGATTGGTAAAATTATGCTTGAGTCCAAGCTTCGGTCTGCCCCATTCAGTATTTATATTTACAAATGGACTAGCTATAAGTCTGATATGTATAATAGGGCAGAGGATAGTAGAAAAAATGTAGCAAGGGACTCGAAAAGACAAATACACGATTCGTATTCCTATCGTTGGGACTGTCATTGTGAAAGGAAGCCGTAAAGTGGAGTGAAGTACTAGGACGTATCATACATATGCAATATATTGCTGTGCTCCATCCTAGGAGTCGTAAGTAAGTAGGATATGAGGATCTATGCATCTCATCTTCTTTACTAGCACTCAGTCACTCACCAAGCCATCCGTCTACTTTACATAGAAGAACGGCATATGTAATAGAAATAGAGAGAGAGAGAGAGAGAGGGAGATGATATTTGCAGAAGAAAAGTGAAGTATGGGAGTATAGGTATGGAATTGAGAGAGTGAGTCTATGGAGAAAGTACAAATATGTTTGCATGCACATATCCAGATCTGGTAGTAGTAAATGTATAAATATAGGAAGGGAGGGCTTAGAGAGAGAGCACAATACGTAGAAATAGAGGACTAGACCACATCCCGCAGAAGAAATGAAATGGTTCGCTAGAGTTTGAGTTGTAAGTTGAAGTGACTCCGCTTTGAATAATCCGAGGTGGTGAGAGCTGAATAGACGAAAGGAAACGAGTCGAGTTGTGTGAGTGGAAGTCATTGAAAGCAGTGAGGAGAAATGTTTGTTGGTCTTCTTGGTCTAGACAGAGTTTTCATATTAGGCGACTTCACATTCCTGCATACGTACATATCTGCTGGCAAGTAGTGTGATTTAGCAAAGTCTAAATCCTAACCTCTCATATAAATACATAACTCGACTATAATTCAGCCCTCCCATTTATTCCTTAGCGTCGGCTGCCCTGTATGTCGCTTTGGTTTCGTTGTTAGGACTTCTTACGTCAACTAAACCGAACTGATGACAAGACAAGACACAAGGCACGGAGGACCAGGGAAAAGTCTTCCATAGCTAAGCCAAAGGAAAGGAAAGCACCACATGGAAAACCGCTCTTGTGTATGTTTCTCGATGACAGTGTGTGTCATAAAACTTTTACTGCGTTTTGCGGCGTGGAAAATGTCTTCGTAGGCTACAAAAGCATTTTTGCATGTGGAAGTACTAACCAAGTTACTATTGTACGACAAATACTATGTGGGGGATGTAGACATCCTTTATGTCCTCTCTTTTACCTACTACTGTACTCTATCCCTATATACTAAATATATTTATATACATAACTACAATAAATAGACATGACAGGGGCTAACAGTTGCGAGACATGACATGACAAGTCAAAGAATCATTTTCCTTTTCACTCCTCGCATATAACTTCACTAGCCACTTTCATTAAGGTATTTCTGATAAAATGGCACTACTCTCCGTCCCTTTACCTTATTACTATTGCGCATTCTACAATATGTATTACACTAAAATACAACAACACAGAAATAAAATTCTCAAGTGATCGACAGTTTTGGGGTTAGTTTACGACCGAAAAGAGTCAGCGTGCATACATACCTAGATCTATAGTATTTCTATAGTCTTCCTTGATACAACTCATCACACAGCAGGCTAGATATATTATATAAAAAGTGTACTGTATAAAATAGGGTATTATTTATGAGATATATATAAATATATTGTGTAGTGTTCATTTGATGACGAAAGGAAGTTACCTACCAACAAATAGTATTTCATCAGATCATATAAATCATTGCTGTGTAAAGAGAAGAAATCGTAGAAGAAAGAATTTGATGTGAAACGAGAATTGCAGTCGACTTCTTTGCCTTTCCTTCAATGCTTACCATTGCATGACTTTGATTTTCTCTGAAAAATGTTCAACCACAGTTGACTACCTACTCTTCTTATATCTCCTACTATATACAATTGTACTAACTGCCACTATCAATATATTTCTATTGTTACTTATATGAAGCATTGCCAAACCCTGCTTTGTACAACAATTATTTGACACATGGAACGTATACCTACTAGTCGCATATCAAATTATTGCGTACCTAGTACCAATAAGTAATGATATGTTACGTTTTGTCATTTTTTAAGTCATGAAACTCACTTTATATGACAAAATGAATCGAACCGGTTGCTACTGGTCCTGAATATGCATATTATTCTATTAGGATACGTAACTGCCTACAAAAGAAAGCAACCAATGTAATGCTGAAACCTAAACGAGTATAACGATGTGATATTTTTAGCTATGAATTTATTTTGACCTTTCTTAAGTTACCACTTTACTACACATCTGTCTAGTGTAAGTATGTCTAGATATTATTTGTAACAATAAAGCGAGCCCGCAAAATAAATATGTATCACAATACACCATGTCATTATTTGTAAGGTTTCTTTCACAAAGTTTTCAGTCCTAGTCTAATTGCATGCATGCAATAATATTGTGTTCAATATGCGTTCGTATTTTGTTTCCTTTTCTTATCAGTGTTCGAAAGTTTCCATAAAAGTAGTTTTAAATATACTTATGAATCGTAACAAAAAGAATCGTCTAATGGTATTGCAAACAATTTGTAATAATATGTGTAATAAATTCATAATGTGCTATGCGCTACTGGGGGTGTGAGTGTTATTTAGTAATAACTTTTCTGCATTTTTATCTGAGATGAGGTTTGTGTAAAAAAATAAGCAAAAAATACACCTCGAGCGAGAGATACATATTATAGCATTGAACTAATGATAAGAGAATATTCGGTGAAGTAATGCTTAAGTATGTAGGTACCTATATCGGAAAAACTATTGAAAGTTGTGTTACACAACCAAAATAACACAAGTAAAAGTGGAGTGTTTGAATTGGGACAAATCTGCTTAGTTGGAACTTGGAATCACAGTTCTTTTTAAACCGATTTCCGCCGGATATTTTGTAGTTTGTATTCTCACGATTAGTTGCACCATTTATGTTGTTACATCTGCTACTTTTTATTTTATGCCACATATTTGACTGTAAACCATACAATAGTTTGGCTAAGAACTACGTGTAACATGCAACTTTACGAGTTTTGTAACACTTAACTAGGTACTTAGAAAAGACGATTATAAGCGGGCTAAAACGTCAGAGTGGCCACTTATGTAGTTCTGCTGCTAGCTACCTGTCTCTTGTTCTAACTGTGTATAAATTTGCTTTAGAACGGTTGTAGATTAACGAAGGAAAGGTTGCATGAGAATGTACTTGTACTTCTCGAATTCAATTCCCAACTCTTAAAAGGGAATTTGATTCTGACGTTTATGTTACTAGTTCATTTACAAGTTCACACGTCAGTTTCGTATTAGTCAAAATTACTAGGGAAGGAGATTTAAATACCAGAAGTATGACTACAGTAAAATATGAATGATAGCAATCAGAGTGAGTTCACCCATTCGAAGTTTAACAAAATGTTCTTTCGTTCTATTCACAGAACTAACTGTTGTTATTGTGTGTGTTACCTTATACTATTGTTACTAAAACTGACAATACATTTACGGAGTGAAATAATGACAAAACATCGTGCGTCATGGAGTGGGCTTGATAATTATGAAGGCTTTCCCCTCTATAAGGGCAATAGAAGACGATAAGTAGTAAAAGCGAAGGATTTCGAAAACTTGAAGGATTAAACCAACAAAAGTTGTATCTCTTTGAAGAAAAGCAGTAATGATATGTATGTATTTATGTAGGCTGGGATTTTTGTTTGTATCCCTATCCTGTATACATTGATAACAATACAATAAAGAAGGAGTTAGCTGAAAGATTTGAAAGTTTGGAATTGTGTTTGTCGGCGGACGTAGTTGTGCAGAGTGAAGAAGGCGTGGAGAAGGTACCTGTATCCGTATTTTTATCCATGCTATCTCATTCGATCTAAAATCACCATACATACAAAGAAAAGGAAATCAGTCTCTAAAAATAGTAAGTATCTACTCGAAAGCAATATTTAAGTAGATACACAGTAGCTTCTAACAGCACAGAATAGAATTGTAAAGAGGGAATTAGATTTCTTTTGCTATTAGTTTCCTAGTGGGTAGGTCTCTACGTTTCGTCGCTCGTATAAGTAAGTGGACGTAGCCAGGCAGATATATTTAGTAATAAAGAATACACATTATATATTAGAAGAGAGCTGTAGCGTTGGTAAGTACTGGGAGGAGGAGGAGGCTTGGGAAAAGAGTGAAGTGAACTAAACTCAAGTAAAAGTTGAAATGCATCTCTTCAGTAGGATTGAGGTCGAGTCTTGGAAGGAGAGGAAAGCCAAAGCCAATGCAAGACAAGATAAATCAAACACAATCATCAGCATCGGCATGAAAGAAATCGAGAGGAGAGTAAAGTACATTGGAGTAGTCGGAGAAAGTCACGGGGAAAACTCCAGAGGTAGGTAGATAGTGGGAGATAAGTTGGCTATGAAACAGACAGACATACAGCAAATGTATAAAGTGCCTAGGCACGTAAATATATTTATAGTGTCGCAATCGCAGTGGCAAAGTCTCAAGTAAACTATCCGAGTTTACTCAAGGTATTTGTACGCTGGTATGGTTTTGCGTTATTAGGTAACCCCGTCAGAATGTCTTCAAATTAAAATTTAATTTTTTTTTCATACTCGTTTATTAGCAGTGCTGTCTGTCTACAATTTAGAATACACTGGCGACAAAATCGTCATTTTTGTCGCAAGTGAAAAAAAATTGAAATTTTAACTTGAAAAACATTCTGACGGGCTTACCTTCTAACGCAAAATCATGACAACGTACAAATACCTTGGAGTTTACTGTATGTATGTACGTACATATTTGAGTACATGGTGAAAGTAAGCAGAAGATACGGAGAAAGAACATGTACGTAGGTAACAAGCAAAGTAGATACATTCAAGGGAAATACAATGAAACTGGTAGAAAAGGATGTCTGTCTGTCTGGTTGCTTGTGCTGTGGATTGCTTTGGCTTTTCATATCCGAAGGAGAAAGAAGGAGAGCAGAGGCTGATGATTACTAAACTATTTGTAAACGGAGAGGAAGGGGGAAGAAAAGAAAAAGAAATTCTACACAGACAGACAAGTCAAACGAAAAGGAAAGCCAAATGCAATGAAACCGAACCCAAGTGAAAGCACCTATAGAAATTTGTGTACACTCTCCCAAACGATATAGAGAGGGATAGTGTAATGTAAAAGGTGCAGAACAGAGCAGGGCTGAACTGAAAGAAGAGAAGATGAACTGGAAATGAAATGCTAAGCTAAAGCCTTAAGTAAACTCAAGTAAAACTGCTAGGTTAGCACACACACACTCATACACCACACTATAAGTATTACATATCTACCACACATACACACGCTACAATTCAACTATACCACAAACACAACAAAGCTCTTAACTTCAATCTCACCCAATCCAATGTGCAACTCAATACCCGCCTCTCTTTCTCTCTCTCTCTAACAGGATCCGTCTATGTATTGCTATCTTTATTCTTTATCTGTATATCTGTTCTGGTGCTTCTGATGTGATGTTCTGTTCTTTTCTTTCTTTCCTTTCGTGTAAATAAAAACTTGTGGAAATTGGCCGTAAAATTGTTGCATCCAATTCTATTCCGTCTATCCAATCTTGTCCTGTTTTCTGTTTACTTTTCTGTCAGATATCTGTGTACTTCTATTTCTACCTATCTAGTCACAGTCACTCACAAAAACCTTTTCTGTACCGCGGGATATCACACATTCACATATTCTATTGCTTCCTCCATGATTTTCTCCTTTGATATTTTAACTAACACCCCTTCAATGTTCACTAGTAAAATTGCGACTAAAAACGGGTTCATTATGTTCCAGCGGGAAATTTAAATAAAAGTACTGTTTAAAATTGGAAAATTTATATAAGCAGAAACTGGTGAAAATAAAGCACAAGTGTTTATTGTCTGTTACAAGAGATATAGTTAGCTTGTTTTGCTCTATAGTCAGTTTATCTAGTGATACAAGTGTTAGGCAGATAAAAAGAAAAGCATAGAGAAAATTATTGAAAAAAGCGTAATTTAGAGAGACTGATGTTTATAGTTGTATCCGCTCTCCACAGTCCATACATCCCGTTGCCTCCAGTTGAGTGTTTAATGCAATTCGTTAGTCTGGAGAGTCTGGAAATGTTTCACAGTAATACCATAGACAAGATAGCAGTTAGAAGAGGATATAGAGAATCATACATAATGGTAAGAGTCTTATTGTTAGCATAAAGGGTATTATTGTGAAGTACAGACAGAGAGTGATGGAGACTGAGATTTCATTTTTCATCTCTTGTTGCGCCTTGAAATTTGTTTGCTCGTTTGTGGACGGTTGAAGCTGAGGCTTGCTGACTGAAATGTAACATTCAGAAAATGTCGTTTCCCCTCCTTCACTCTTTATATAGTTAAACTGGAGAAAATTTCTTAGTCTACTCACTCTTATTGTATGTGAAGAAGATCTGTCGGAATAAGCATATCTTTTTGCTAGCGTTTGCTATCCACTATCAGTATTCTGTATCTATTTAGGAAGGCGGTAAGTACTACAGATATAATATTTGAAAATAAAGATAAGTTCTAGTCTGTACTGTACTACATAATAATAATATGTATATGTTTGCGTGTAGGATTGCTGGAACGTAAAGTGGTCTATATAAATAGTTGGACGTATGAGACGTGATACTACCTTGGTTTTCAGATTTCAGGCAAAGATCTCGTAGGGTTTGGAATTATAGGAAGAGGAGAAGAGGATACTTAGTGAGGTTATAGTATTTGTAGTGCTATCTATCTGTATTGTTAGACATAGTTACTATCTGTATGTATTTTGTTACAGTCTACCGTGAAAAATCTTCGAATGCAGTGCAATGTTGAAGGGAAAGAGAACAAAAAAATCCGACAAAGAGGAGCAAAGTAGCGTCTTAGATGAGAAATGCGATTTTGGGAGGAATTTGAAGTGGAAAGCAAGCAAGCATGTAGCAGAAAGGAAAGGAGGAAGAAGACGACTCAGAAAAAGAAGAAGACGGAGAAGACAAGAAAAGGAAGGACGGAAAGGTCACTGGAGAAAGCGAATAAGGAAAGAAGTCTTCTTCCTAGCTCCCTCTCCACTCTCTCCTTTAGTGTTTCTGAGAAACAAAAGAACTGATTTTTTGCTTTTCCCTTCCAGCATAGTATTAGTTTCGGCTTCTTGCTCTCTCCTCTCCACTCCAATCTCCTTTGCTCTCCTGCCGGATTTTCTGAGGTTTTCCTCCTACTCCAAATCATCAGCAATCCCTACAACTGGAGAATTTAGCCGAATACTTACGACATGCCTACGCTCACACCTAAATAATTGTAATAGAGCTGATTGTTAGAAATATAGATACGATATACCATTGTTAGATTCGTTTATCCTTCACAAATATGTTATCTGTTAGAATTCACTCTTTCTACTATTCGCCGCCCTTAATTTCACTTGGTCCTTAAGGTGAGTTCCAAATACTACAATACACAAAAAAACCTTATAACCTTTGAGTAGGTAGATCCTTTCTTGCATTTCGTCTCTTGTGCATTTCTTGATATTCTATGACATTGGGAATAATTCAGTAATATCTAGCCATAACAAAATGAGAGAAAATGTACTTTTCCCCATGTAAAATGTGATTTTCTCTATGTAAAATGATATTTTTGTCGAAAATTGTAGGCGCTAGGTAAAGAAAGTAAATATCACTTATTCCATTGATAATTATGAGATAACTGTGTAGTTTAGTAATAGTTTGTGACAAGGATAAGCTATTATTGCTAGATCACTAGTGTCTTTGTGCAATTTGATTGCACAATAATAAGATTATTGATCATAAAATATGTAAACCAATATGTGTAGGCGTTTATTGTTGGAGTGGAGAAAACAAGTAATAACAATTCAGTTTCAACTTGGCTACAACAAAGGGTAGAGAAATTTTACGGCTTTTGCTTACAGCCTGCTCCGTTTTGCAAAAGGCTCGGCGTAGTTTACTACGACCATAACAATAGCTAACCTACTTATGCGACTATATAGACGTTAGCTACGTACACCGTAAAAGTAGGTTTCATGTGATTGTGATGTCAGTTGAGGATAAGTATGTATGTAGTATAAAGTATAATCTCATTTAGGACTATACATAGTAAATAGTATGCATAACCAAGCACACCTCTATTTTCTCGCAAGAGACATGTCAGTTGGGACAGTAAAAGGACAGTGTTTGGTATTATGAGAGTTTACGAGAGAAATTGCTCACAAAATCAGTTTTATAGGGACATTACACTGGGAAAGTATTTTCTTTAATACATTTTCGCGGAAGTTTAACAATAGAAGTGGTGGTAAAAAGGTTTTCTATGCACAAAAATCCATGCTTTTATCAAAACTACCCTTGCAACGATCCTCATTTCAAAATGTGTAAAATCTAGGAAAATTCTATTTCTTTATTGGAAATCTTTGTCGCTAGCTTTGTGCTAGTGAGGGAGGAGGGAAGGCTTTTCCTCCAAAAAATGAGCCCTATAAATATTTTATTGCACCAAATCAAACTCAATCAGCATGAAAGAGAATTCAAGTTTTAAGTTGCTACAATCAGACAAAAGTATTATACTGTCGAGTCGAGGTATTCCGTAAAAAGCTTTTGTGTTGAAACACTGAGCTCGAGGCAAAAACGGCAACCGTAAACTGAAATATCTATAGCGAAACTTTTTTAAACCTGAGCTACACACCCAACTTGGATATTTTATCACAAATAATCAATGTTACTGTACTTTCCCCAACTATCGTACATACGTAAGTGCATCTTAGCCACACAGGCATTTCAATGTAATGTGTGGCGTGGAGCATTTAGATTGTATCGACTGCCAACCACAATTTTCAAAATTGGTACATGCTGCCAAATAAGAAGAGGATATCCCGATTTCCTATCTCCTCGATTGCTACACATATGTAACTATCTCAGATTCTCTCTCAGGAAACTCGACAACTTCTACATTCCACCAGTTAATAATAGCGACAGAGACGTTTTGACTTTACTATACGGCACACTAGTCCAAAGCTACATCATCGTGCACTCTTCTTCGTCAACCTCCTTCAATATTTGTTTGAAATCGTTTCTCAGTCCATTTCTTTATCCCCTTGGGGTGTGTGAGTGAAGCTAAAAGCAAGCTTTCACTTTTACAAGATTTCACCTTACATTGCTTTCAGAGTTCAGGAAATTGCTCCGCAGTATTGCCCATACAGACAGTACTAGATCTACTGATAGTACGTGGTAAATAGTCGTATGGAGGAGCCTGCCTCATATATTATTTTAGAAACCTTAACAGTCTACTGAATTCAACATAGATACCTATCTTAAAATGTTCGTTTTATTTACATAAAGGCTCTGCTCAATCAGAAAAGAATTAAAATAGGTATGTAAGTTGAAAAAAACTACTTTTCTGCTCTGATATTCTAAAGATTGCTTTTTCTCAACAATACAATTACTGAGTTTTATAATTTGCCAATTATCGTACTTAAAAATCTACTTACAAATAAATTGTACCAATGATACATATATAAATGTCTACGGAATATTTGGGATATTCCCGCAAGTGTAAATAGAATCAGTGAAATAAGACAAGTGATATTATTTTAATGTAACTGTAAAGTAATAGCCAAGAGCTTTTAAAATTTGTTCAATTCTCCAGATTTTCTATGAGTATTCAATACTAAAAGAGAATTTATTATGAAATGGAGCCTTTTCCTTTCCCCTGTTGCAGAATTCGGTGGGTGAAAGAGTGTTTGCCAGAGGAAAGCAACAATATCAGTTGTAATGGTCATATTTTTGGAAATTATGGTGTGATTACAGTGACAGTAAGCACAAAACAAGAGAACTGACACAAAAGTAAAACTAGAATTGCCTATAACGGAGCACAATGTGGAAGCATAACACATACAATAGAAAACACAATAAGACAGCAAGGAAGGACGACAATGAAATGCTCTAACTACACAGAAAGCTATGGCAGAGCAAGTTAGACAGCCCTTCAATAGTGCCTACAAATGCAAACATGCTTTACCTATGTATGTATTGTTATCTACAGTGAACTGAAGCAAATGGACTGCAACTGCATTGGAAGGAAAACTTTTGTCGTGTCGCAGGCTATATTATTTTATATTATGACATAAGCAATATAAATAGCATTTTTCCTACAGTAAGTATGCAGTGGACGAACAAAGAGCTTTGGATAGAGATGGAGTTGTGAAAATCCAATGGAAAATTTTTCGTGGATGTACGTAGGTACTTTCACTATTCTTATATAGCTAGTAGCTCTGGCTCCTATCATATTTAAAGACTGTCCAGGGCCGAGTCGACCTAAAGTGTGTGTAATATTACAAGTACAGTAGAGTCCAACTGTCACAGTCAGGGTTTACACTCTCCCTTCTACAAAAGTAACCTTTTAACTGAATTTCTTTTAAAAAGGTTTGGAATGAATCCGCGGCAGATATCTCTTAATGTCCGTAGTACGTAGAGCATCTCCCGTTTTCCATAATTCAAGAATTTGCAAGCTTAGAAGGATTTTGGTCTCTGATTTAATCTCATTAGGTGGATATCTATATCCTCCGCTATCAGCCAGGATGTTAAAGTAAGAAATCGAACATTCACTTAGATTTTATTTTACCGAACAGGAAACACTGTGCGTATAATGTTCCATCCAGAAGAAAACTTAGTCTGGTGACTGACATCCGACAAAGAAGAATATTGCCGAAATCTCTGCTGCTGCCGTTACGATTATTATTATGGTTTTTACGATTATTTATATTGCTTTGCCATCATATGTAGAAAGTAGTTGTACTATTAAAGGCTACTACTGCCTATTATGTATCGTAATAAAAGGAAAAGAAAGCTTTTTGTAATATGTTTACAGAAGTGATTTCCCCTTCTCTGTTCCGCAGTGTGTGTGACAAAGCCATGAAAAATGCTACCCAGTCATAATCAATAGCAGTGTGACGACAATATAATATGTACCTGCTTTCCTTACTTCCCACAATATCCACCAACCGACAAAAACCATCTTTGCTACGGCAGGAAAAACTTGCAGAAACCCTTTCAACCCCTATGATCTTCATCATTTAATTTGGTGAAAATGAAACTTACATTGTAAAACCATCTCCGTAATAGTAATAATATATTACATACTTAGGTAACTACATTCTTCTAATTAGGTAAGTTATTTATTATTGGATTATGTAAATAGACAACAAAATAACAAGCAATCTGATACCTACAAATATTGTGTGCTTAGTAAAAACAATTTTCATTAAATCATGGACGCTAGAATTTAGAATACAAGTATTGTGATAAAACTTAGTGTGCCATATCTGCTAATTGAATTTGTATTGGTATGACTATTGGCAAATATAAATTTAGTGACATAAATTTTATGTTCGTAGCTTATTGTGTAACTATATTGCAAATTATAGCATTTAATGGAGTGCAATAGAAGAAAGTGATATAGTACCTATAGGAAGTTTAGGCAATTTCCTGTTTATATATGTAGAAGCTATACTATAGTACGTGGCAAACTATAGTTAATGTCTATAGCTCTTTCTTGCCCAAATAATATGTAATGGTATTAGTAGATATAATTTAGTTTCACGGTACACTTTTACAGTGCCGTAAATCTAGTTGACAATAAGGAAGAAAATCTAGAATGACAGACAGATACATTAGACGTTATGTAGAGAAAAGTAGGACGAACACTAATGATAAGTGTGTATTCGTATTAAGAAAGGAATCTGGAAGTGATGTGAAGCAATATGGCTAATGATATAGGGACGTTAGTTTGCTCTCCATATCTTTTGACTCGTTTTGCCTAAACTGCAGCTCACGACTAGCTATAAGACGTCCTTAGAAAATCTACCTTGCAATTTTCCTAGTCCTCTCTTCTTCGTCTCTATAAAGTATGCTCATCCTCCTCCTGCCTGCAGAATCAGTTCCTACTAGTTCAGTAATATTGCATTATACTAAGAACGAATCCCCTAGCTATTACGTTACTTGCTGTCTATTCGTAGTTAGAGAGAGAGAGAGGGAGAGAGAGAGTTGATTGTACGAGTGCGAAGGTTCAGCTCGGCATGAACTCTTTGTAAGCGCAGGTAGTGTAGTAGTGGGCGAGAAGATGTTTTCAGCTCATGAAATGGATGCAAGTGATGTGAAGTGAAGGAAGAAAACGATCTTGAGTTGAGATGAGCTGAAATGAAATGAATGAAAGGCGACGCCTGGCATGACATGCCTGGATGAAGTTTTATAGCGTGTCATTAACGACTTTAATGCAGACCATCTAATCCATTCTGTTCGGCTTAAGTTGATATCGCGCTGAGAAAATCCTTCACTGTAAAAGAGGAGACCTTCTCTTATCTAACAACGACCGACACAGACTTCCATTTTTACAAGACCATATCATATAATAAATACAATAACTCATTCCCTCTCTGGTGAAAGGAAAATCGTTTGCGGACATCCCTTTATTTGCACACAGAGTATAATATTTTATGCAGCTACAGCTACAGCACCTACCCAACAATTGTAATTAGAAACGTTTTACGTCATATTTTGCATCATCACATTGTACTTATTTACCTCTTAGGCACTATATCCAGTATTTCAAGAAAACGAGCTTTAAATCCGAATTTCCATTTTCAATATTTAGAGAAATCTTCCTGGACTCATGCGATGGAGCATCAATAATTAAATTAATTGTTTACAATTAACCACTGTCTCTGACGTACCTAAGTTAGGAAATGGTAATGTAAACCTTTAGAAATTGAATTTACTCTGAGCGTGTATTTTCTTTATCCATCGATTGCAATGAGATGATAATCTTGGATTGAAATATTTTAACAAAGCTATTTCCAAGTTCCAAAAAAATGTCGTCATCCTATCAAGTAATTACTTCATAAAATGATAGTCTTAATTCTGTAGTAAAGTTCTTCTAAACCATAACTGGATTAATAGTAAAAGCATAAAAGCAATAAGACCGACTGGAGTATAATAAGCCCCAAGTTCTAAATTACACGAGGCAGTGGGAGAGAATTAAGATCCTAATAAATAGAAGTATACTTTTGTATATACATCAGTTCAAGACAGAATAGAGAAAATAAGTATAAGCTGCGCTTCTTCGAATTATATACTCTGTAATTAGGGCAGTGCACGATGAAGTCACAGTTGGAAGGATCCAATTACGATTTCTATGAACCATAAATCCCTCGTTAAATATTCAACTCACACAAAGTTTGATGCGCTAATGAAATGTATAGTAAGAAATGGCAAAAATAATAACTTCACATTTATATTTCATTCATAACGAAGTATGATGTGTATGTACGGATCGATGTTTTGCGACACATTTGTGTCTCTTAGATTGTAATAGATACTTTTAGTGTCATTGTCGATTTAAAGAGCTAAATAGAAGGCCAGGAAAAATACATTAACACCAATTATAATGGATACGAAAGAAATATTGCGCATAATCAAATTAAAGGTTACGGTTAAATATAGTAAAGTAATGACTAAGGAGTTCTGTAGATCTGCTGAACATGTACGTATGACGGAGAAACAATTTATAGAGAAAAAGAGATGAAAAAGTGATGTCTTTACGACTTATTTAGGTATAAGTATAAGTGGCTATAAGTATGATTTCCATTCTCGGTACATGCAATGAGCTTTTCAATGGGGCATGATGATTGCACATAACATTTATGTGGAAATGGCTTTTGTATTATAATTCAATGTAGTTATAATAAAGGGTCAATTGAGGCAAGAGGAAATGATGCCGACAGAGCGAGTTAAGTCAGCACAGACCAGTAGCCTGAGCAATTGAGCCAGAATTTCCTTATTGAAATTACATGTAGCCAACCGAGTTTGAGGACTATAGTAGTTTTAGCATATGAAAATGCATAAAGCTATTCAAGTGTCTTAAGCGGACTTGAGCTCACGGAGCAACTACTCTGTTATTTCTTTCGATCTGTTTTTGCTTACATTTGGTTTTATTTCATAGCCCTCGTGTGTGTTTCTCACGGAATACAAATGGGCGCTAATGAATTGACAAAAGAAATGAGAGAAGATGAAGATACACGGACGACATGTACTAACATGCTACACTAATGCTTTACTTGCTTCATGCTGCTTAAATTTTTGTTACCATTAATACCATTGTATTTGCATACGATCTAATGGTAGTCTACTACGTAGTTAGGAGAATAAAGACGGCATTTTAAAATAATTGGCCTATGTACTACACACTGATATTATTTTCGATGTACTTTTAACACGGGTAAAAAAGGGCAGGAGGCAGATTAGCTTTTGCCCTCCTTCCTTCGTCTGACAGTTATCAGAGCTACACTTAATAATCATAATGCTAGTAATAATAAAATGAACTTATAATCACCTGGAGGATCACTATCAAAGCTGATTGTTAATGTAGCCTCGGAATCTTGCCGGCTGTCATGCCTTGTCAGCTCACAAATAATCCCTTTCTTCATATTACAGCGAAACTTTGTGCATGGATTCTTTTCCACCTGTCTTCTTCTTTATTCCACGCGTACTAAAACAATTAAGTTGTTAGCAGACATTTTATTTTATATGAACGTCTGTCTGTAGTACAACTTTGTTAACATAATAACATATCGGGATATTAGGGAAACATTGATTATCATGTTACTTTTTCCTTTGTAGTTCCTCTCACTATCTCTGACTTATCTATATGAACAGAATTTAATTGGCTATATCACATGCCGCATGTCGTAATTTATTCATATGTCGTCTTTTCATTATTTCACCCTCACCTGTTTGATGTGGAATACCCTTTACTATATACTTGACATATGACATGTTAATAGAGTGAATTGCAATGCTGGAGGAGGATCTAGAAGGCGGAAAATTTCATTAAAATGATGAATTGTTAAGAGATAATCATATGCTATTTATTTCAAATGTTATTTACTTATCATCTCTTATGCTGCAAGTGGTTTTTGCAAAAAAAATCATGTTACTACAGGAGTGTGATTTTGTTACATAGTATAGAATGGAATGGGGGTAAAGTACATCCTCATCGTTTTAAAATCATTTTATTAGATTATTACCAACAAATTTATTTAAAACTATTTAGTTCACATCCCATTGCAACAACATCAGCTATGATCTTTATGTTAGGAATTTCTTTAACATGTTCCCATATAATATTTATTATCTTTCCTTGCGTACCAATACTAAACATTATATGGATGCATCAAATGGTTATATAGTTACATAGGATATGTATAGGTACCTATATCTACGGACATGTAATTTCTCCATTGTGTGTACACAGAGTGAGGATACTATGATAAAGTACACATGGATGTTGGATGATGCATCCACAAAAGAGAGTAAAGTGAAAAGAAGACGAAGGCAGGCAGGCAGGCCCGGGTTAGCGAGCTATTGAATGACGGATGGGCAGCAAACAACATGTAATCTCACACATGAAAGGGAGTTCCGATGTAAATTTTAGGGAAAAGCACAAGGGACTGTAGGTAAAGAGAAGCGAAGGAAAGTGTCGGAAAGAATGAAGGACGAAAAACAGAATGGCATCTCAAACAGAGCACATTCTTGTAATAAAAATCCAATATTAAAAAATATAACGTGTGTAGTCTACTTGTAATGTATGTAGAGGTAGGTATGTTCGCAATAAGAATACCTACATGAATTTCCATACAATACAGAATTGCAATTTTCTATCCTGCTCTGACTATCATTTACTACAACTGACAGACAACTCCACAGTAGCTCACAGACAGAGCCTAAGCTGCAGGATTTCAGGGGTTGGAACATACTTGAGCATACCTTGTGTTGGTAGAACTGCTTTATCAACTTTTGTGCATGCGGACACCTTCTCTCCTACTTCTGAACTTCAGTGTCAATAAATGCACGTATTTACACACACATACTACTATGCTTAAGTACGTAGCTACATACATACATACATATAAATACATAGGCTAAAGATTTTCTTTCAAAGCCAGCCATACACAAAATGCATTATATTAATATTTCTCGTCCATTCTACCCTTCTTTTCTTTAGTGGTTTGCTCTGTGACTTGCTTCTTCACCCATTCCATCATCCTGGAAATGTTTACTGCACATATTTATCTGCAAAAAGCATAATATCAGCCTTAGAGTTTTTCCAGGTATACCATAAAATATGAGTCAACACTAAAATGTTTACTGTATAGATTTTTGCTGAAAGGCAGTTTCAGCTCAACTTTCCCGAGATAGAGGAGGAAAAGAGTGTGTTCATCGTTTCGCCTCGGTTCAGAGATTACCTTCCGCTACCGACCTATAATACCATAGCCATAATACCATATAAACTTCATGTGCTTATGCATACTAGATCTAACATCCTTAGCAAGTATTAGGCACTGCTGGAAATTATCCTTTGTGGAATGGCTATGAGAGCTCTATTTCTACCTTATGCTGTCCTAGACATAATACTTCTTTATGAGCTTCCTATATCCTATAATAATATGTAGACTGAAACAGGGCAGGTTTATGTTCTGTCACAGAATTGATTGATGAGGGATTGCAACGATCTGTTCGGCTCTTAGCTGCCAAGGCGGCTCCTAGCCTCATCACGTTATAAAAACGTAGATTATTTCCGCTATCTCTTTTAAGACTTGTCCATGACACTCGGCTGTTGATTATTAACGATTTTCTAATATTCTCTACCCCTTTAGTCTTTTACTTTGCTTGTACACTTCCAGCCTCTCCCTTGGCCTTTATATCCAATAACAGTGTTAAATGCTACACATAATATTATAATACCTCACTAGGTTTTCCATATTATACATCTTTCAGCTACTCTTTTATCTCTAGCAGCTGCATAATGACTGTATTTTGACGTGATTACCCCTATTCCTTCGCTAAAATTAAAATTATCTTGCGTCAAAGGATCTACTACTTTATCTAACTAAACAGGTAATAAAAAGAGTTGAATTTCGATTGAATTACTAGAAAAATGGGCCATTTCAACAAGACTGCTGTCGGATATCTTCATGCAGTGTAATTAATAAACCTTTTCGTGAATTTGAAACCTGTTATCGTTGTGTGTCATAACCTCATAAATATAATATGCATTTTTTACGAAACTGCGTTTAGTTATATCATTAGTACAATCTTATACATTTAGTTCATAAATAATAGGCAATACATCACCGAATGACAATGTTGTATTTAGTGTTTTATTACTCACAGTAGTAACGAATAAAAATGCAAGAGAAATATAAGTCATATTTTGTAGATTTTGGGAAGTAGAGGGAAAGAATTTTTTGACTGTTGGATATTTTTTATTTTAGAATAGCACGTTAATAAAAGCTTTGTTTTCATTATATTCACTGGTACATGTTCGCAAGTACATTGCGTACTTAGTACACGCTGCACGGGTATATTTATAACATTTGTGTAGGAGATTTCTACGGAAAGAGTATAATTTTTGTTGGAATTCGTGAAGGTATTGAGAAGGATGAAGTAAGTATGTTTAACAAGCTCACGCCATCTGATCCGATTTGCGTGAATAGAGCCGGAGAAAATCTGCTTGGAATGGTAGAAACTAGGAAGGGATAGCATGGATGAAAAAGTTTAGTTTCGGTTGAGGAAGCAGTTTCCCCTTTTGGTTTGGGTGGGTCACAATAATAACAGAAGACTAAAGACGAAAGTAAGTTTTCTGGTTAGTCTCCACTTTTTGGTTACCTCTGCCTTTGGTTTTGGGTTTTATAGTTTGGTTGCTGCTGTGACGCTTACTCACTTGACTACACTTCAGTCTTTGAGTGAAAGTCGAGTCATCGAGTCAGTAGGAGAAGGGAAAAGGAGAGCACTATACAGAGCTGAGTTTCAACGAACCGAAAAATGTCAAATCCACGCGGACCATTTAGTCCATACAAAATTCATGGGTGTTCACCGCTAAAACCTACGTTTGTAAAGCATAATGTTATTCTGAACTACTAGGCCTGTTAATAGATATAGGAGGCTATAGGAGGCAGTTGTAAACTAGGTAGATGTATGCGGGTAGTACCTGTTCTCCTGCTTTGTTATGTGATGGGATGTGAGGTATTCAGTTTTATGTTGGTTCACGTTGCATTACATTATGTCATCTAATGGTATTCAGCGCAATGTAATGTAATGCAATTTAATGTAATGAGTAGGGCCATATGCCATTTGCATTTACTAGTAACAATAAGCTATACCAACAACGGCATGTTGTTTTGGCTAGGGGAGAGTCAACAGAATTACCTTTTTGGTTTATCGACAATGCAATGCCAAATAATATACAGAGCAGAAGAATGGAGTACGCACTAACATCTAATATAGGCACTAAAAGTAATCATCCAACCCGTATTCATACTTCCCTTCTAATAATGGATAAGCCTTATTATTGGATTGCATAGATACATATGAATTGCTCCGACAATACTCTTTATGCAAGGCGATTATTAAAGGTTACCCTTTCCGCATCTCAAAATATCTTATTGTATGCTCAATCCTCATCAGGATCTTATTAAATGGAATTTTCTCGCATGAGTTACTGAAAGCACACCAACCTACTATCTCACATTCAGTATAATATTTTCACATTATTATTATTATAACGCGGCGGTCGAGAAATGTTTTCCAGTTGATTTGAGAAGCTTAGATTTGATTTGATGTGTTGAAAATATTATAGTTCGTTTGTTTTCCATTAGAATGTTGAAAATGGGCTAATGCGAGATTTCTCTGCTGAACAGGAGAAAATTAAATGGCAGAATCAATTTTCCATTTAGAATTAGCACAGATGTATCGAGATGAAAGCCAACTGAACATGATGTACCTACCCAAATAAACAAGAGGAGTAATGTTGTATTTTTATTTAAAAGAGAGTGTGATGAGTGAAATTCATAGCGGGAAACAAAATTTAGTTTTATTAGTGAGGGATGGAGAGTGCGAGAAAGCATTCACGTTGATACATTTAGCGTATTTGACTAT
>JABASI010000383.1:0-40860 GCA_019776505.1 Tomocerus nigrus | reverse complement strand
TACTCATATCTTTAGCTACACCTACATAATATATTGTATAACCATATTATACAAGAATACATAGACAAAGCTGCATTAAAAACTACAGTCTACTAATTGTTATAACAAAAAGAGGATCTAATTATTGTAGTATGCACCTACGTTTAAGCAAAGAAATATTTACAACAATTAAATCTGTCTCTCTACTTATGTACAAAGAGTCAAAACGTGAAAAATAATGAAAATGCAAAAGCTACATGATTAAATATTAACAAATGATAAATAAAATTTAACTCTTTAACAGTTTTCTGACATCACTTTTAAACAACAATTGTGTGAAGCTCACATCACAACAACACAACGCAAAATAGACAACAGGAGGATACGAAAAAACTCAAAGGAGAATGAAGTGAAGGAAGATGTCAATGTTTATTAGAAGGAATTTGGGCGGAGCGCTAAACGGTGAAGGTGATTATTACAAATCCGCTTTATTCAGTTCACTTCCTTTTTCACGTTCCTTTTCTTCACCTTTAATTATAGTAACGAGCATTTTATCTTTTTCCTCTTCTTGTCTTTGCCCTTCTTGCCACCTTCCCTCCCGCTATCGTCACTCTTACTCGCTCGAATCTCCCTCATCAAGTCAAAGAAAACTCTATCAACATTAGTTCGGTTCTTGGCAGATGTTTCCACGTATGGCACTCCCCACTGAACAGCTCTGGCTTCGATTTCTTCTCGACTCACTTTACGCCGCTCTTCCAAATCCGATTTATTTCCCACGAGTAATATTGGAATTGTCTCCTCCCCCTTCACACGAAGAATCTGCTCTCTGGTAAAACAAAAACAAATCTTTCTTACTAACTTTCTTCCAAAGATAAAACATCAAGAAAGTTGGAAATATAGACAATTATCTGAAAAACTTTCTTAATGAAGCAGACAAATGAATTGAATTAGCTTTAACAGAGTGACCTACTTATTGTTTCACAAGCTAAACTTTTGAATTGGAAGATAACAACAGTTGTAACTATATTTTTCTAATAAAGCATGAAAAAGTAGTTAACCAGCAAACTTTATTGTAGTATATCCAAGAACAGAATGTAGAGCAAACCAAAAACAGATGTCAAATTCTCACCTGAATTCCTGAGTAGCTTGAAATGAGTCTCGCTCTGTTATTGAGAACACACAAAGAAATCCTTCGCCTGATCTAAAGTAATTGTCTCTAATAGCGGCATAGTCTTCTTGACCTGCAGTGTCGAGTATGTCAATCTGCACCTCTTCCCCATCTAACACTACCTGCATTAAAGAATCACGCAAAAATTACAACTCAGTAGGGAGTAGGCCATAATTATTACCGAATTACCACTAGCATCTGCTATGAAGAAATTGTTTTTCTCGTTTATTAGATAAAGGAAAGAATTGTCTAAATTAGAAACAGGTAGCGTGGGAAAATAAGCAGGGAGTTATATTACATATTATTAATATATAGTTGAAAACTCGTTAAAAACTGGCATATCCCCCACTGTAAACTCATTTAATGAATGGGCGGACTGAATAGAAACATAATGTCATCAACCTAAGAGTTATGACTCTACTATCTGCTCAAAGTAAAACATTATCAACACTGTAGCATATGAATCACTGAACTGATATAAACTGTTCTCATGTAGCCCATTAAGCACAATAAAAGATTCGGATCTCGCCACAATTAAATGTTTCATAATTTGCTCAGTATAATTAATTATAAATTTTCTCATGTAATTTAATATGTGCATTTTTTCATCTGTTAACGATAATCTATCTGCTTTTCAGACTCATTAATAATCCTGGTTTAGAGGATTAGGTAAATGAATTTTTAGTCTGAGCTAAATAAACCTCTGACTCCTGCGACATGTTCCATAAACATCCCAGAAGAAAGAATGACAAATATTTGCAGAAACCTACACAAACACTAATCCCACAGTTTCGCTACCTACTGTGAGAATTCCAGCATATGTCAACACACATTACAGTCGACATTAAACAGTGGTGCCAACATGTTACATAGATAAATATATGATTTCCTATGCTTAGCTATATATCTTTTCTTAAATTGACAGCTTGATGTGCTCTGGTAAATATTTTCCCCAAGGTCCTGCTCCTGTTATGTTTCATACATTTCGAGCCCTGAATATTAGATAGCTGAGCTATTTCATAACTTTATAAAACAAGCCAAGACATCAACGATGAATGGGATACACCAGACACATGCTTGTAACTGACATTGCACTGGGTTAAAGTTAAACTTGAAGTTACATAGCTTATATTTAGCATATTTACAAGATTGCTCAATTTTCTACTGATAAACTGTTTTGTTTTCTTTGGACGCATCTATTTTAATTAGGTAGGTGGCTTAGGTTGTATTTTGAGGTACCTCTTGCATATCATGTACATTCAGGGCATATTGAGTTTCTTTAGAAAACGTGCGGCTATGTTAATAACATGCCTAATGCATACAAATGGGAAGTAGAGAGAAGCATGAGCATTAGTTTACATAGGAGTAGGAGCAATTTGAATTGCGTATCGTGTTCGTGTCACATCGTCGTATCTCGTATCATCAAGCAAGATATCGCAATGTGACACGGAATTTTATTGGGCGTATAATAGTGTCGTTCGTTGCGTCAAAGGATGAAGGAAGAATGACTCCTTTTAATAACAGACCTGAATGCTAAACGGGTTCTAGGATTTTCGAATCGGATACTAGGTGCTCTGTTGATTCTTTAAGCACTTGAATTTGCAACTGCGTATATAAATAGCAGATTTTGCATAAAAACTTGCCAAATCTTGGTAATTTATCAGCACAAACACTTATGTATTCCATATATTATTCCCACGTGAAAATAATGAATTTCTTGTTTTTGGAAGATTTCACTGTGAATAAATATAGATTGTCTGTTAGAGTGAAACCTTCAAATGGCAATAAAAGAAACCTAGAACGGAAAACGCAATCATTCAGGACAAGGTAAATCATAAATATAATATTATACTTTTAGGGACGATTCATTTCATAAGTATCTTCTCACTAAATTCTTCATAACCAGCTGCTATAGCTAAGCTCAAGTATTATAAATACACAAACAGGTCTACGTAATAATAAAATAGAAAATCATACCTTTTTCCTATAAGAATCTGCCTTGGTAGGTTCGTAGTCTTCAACAAACTCGTCGTACATGAATTGGAGAGTTAACGCTGATTTTCCGACACCTCCAGATCCACACATAATAACTTTGTGGAGGGACGGAGCAACTGTCTTATTTGGTGGCATTTTGAGTGTTTGTAAATTGAGGTTCACTTAACGTAATTAAATATAGACGGGAATATCTTGGATTGTGACTGTAGATAATTATATTTGACTAGAAATTATCCTTTTTGTGAATGATAGAGATGCTGTAGTTGTATACAGATGCGTAGGGGAATACAAATATATATTTCCTTCAAAGTAGATTATAAAGTTTGAGGGAACTTGGTTTATTCCTTGGATGTAATAAGTAGAGAATGAGGTAAGGAACGGGGGAATACTAATGGAACACTGTCACGTTTTCGTTTTAGTTTCTTGAAAAGTTGAGTCGTCGGCTGACGTGAAGAAGTGGAATATGGAACTATGTAGGAGAGCTGCCACTACTGTTACAGAAGATACAAGTAGTACATAGTGTAACTTATTCAAGAAAGTAGATATCTAGAATGTAGTGTTAAGTCTGTATAAGTTTTGAGTGGTTTTATCTGTTCGTCGAACCAAAGTGGATAGAAAATGGGATACCTGTATGTACACAAGAGAACAACATAGTTTTACAAATCTATAATAATATAGGAAACCGCATCAACGGGCCAAGTGAGTCAAGTTAGTTAGTCTTGCCTTTAAAGCTTTTGTAGTAAGTGTCAAAGGAGAAGCTTTGAGGAAGAGAGAGGAAGAAACGGCGAGCTGATGCTTTCAGCAGGCAGTCTACAAACAGAATGAAAGAGAACAATAGAAAATACAATAAAAACAAGACCGTAAACTTTTCTAGCCATCTCTATAACTTATATTATTAAACTTTTGTTACGCCTCCTTGCTTCGCTTAAGATATAAGAAAGTTGGACTAAATGCTTTAGAATTATCCTTACAATTCCCCTACAGATATATAGACAGTGCAGTTAATGCACCATGAACATAGGTAATCATATGTTCTGTGGTAGTACTATGCTTTTTAATTCACTTTGACTGTAATGCCCAGTTAATCAGCTCAATTTTTTTCAATGTTATACTGCCTACCCATAATGTTCAGCTAAGTGCCCATAATACACAGGTATGTTGTGAACACAACCTAGAAAACGTTATCTTCAGGATGCATTTATTATCAGTCCTAGTATTATTCACTGGATACTTTGTTGTGACTCGTCTCTCTGATGTAGTAACAATCACACCACAATTTACCTGATGACTCTACTCTACACTTACGAATGATTATGACTGTAGCAAGGAGTGGATTATTAATAAGCGTATTATAATTTTAGATTCTACCTGTATTATCTCACTGATTATTCATAAAGGCTATATGACTCATTTTACCTTAAGAGATAAGAATTCTCAATGCTAGTACTCCTGGGAGGTTAGTTCATTAGTCATTCATTACTATCAGTTCGAAGTTCTGTTATTAAGATTATTACGGCGGAATATCATTATTATGATGATGAGTTAGCTGATGATAGCTTGTAGTTTACATCAGTCGCTAGAAATTATGCTACGGTGACTAATGAACTCCGAGAGGGATGGATATGCATGGCTTATTATGGTTCGTCAGCTGTAGAACATCATTATGCCATGTAGACAAGCAAGTAATTAGACTCTTCATCCAAACCACAATTCAATAGATGCTTTTATGCATTGTATATCCGCATTAGAGCAATTTGTAGCAATGAAGTGACACAAATGTCTTTCCTTTATTGCAACATGTCTAACAGAGTACTAGACTGCTGGGAGGAAACTGTAATAATATTTTTAGCTTGTAAAATACTATCCCTAATAAATAAATATGCTTTATTATTCTATAATTATTTTAAAAGTTATGACTTTATATGAAACATGATTTCTATAGTCTGCTTCTATTCTAATAGATTCATACATAATTTCTATTCGTGTGTTTGTGGCTTTTGATGTGTAGCGTAGGAAATTGCCGGGAAAATATTATTTACAGTATAAAGACAAGTTGACTTGCCACAATGATGTGTTTATGCTTGAAAAAATCCATATAGATGCGTGCTGTAGTGATGTTTCCCTTTTTGCTTCAAACTTTTGATTAAATCCACTCAGACACGCATCTCAACATCATTACTTTACGGTTAAGCCAACCGACATTACGGTTAGGATTTTTTATTTCATTGTCTCTGTGAATTTTATCGTAATTGCAGACAAAAGCCCTGCCCAAGGGAAAACAGAAAATATTTTACACAAATGTCTAGAAAATATTATGCTTCACAGTATACCTAGAGAATTAGAAACTATTTTTGCACAAGTTCTCGGAATGCTGACCTGCGGCTAAGATTTAGCAAGAATAAAAACACCGAATACGACTCATTGGATATTATTAGAATGTTGAATCGATTATGAGAAAGTGTAACACATTAGATGCCACTGTGGCAGGGTACAACAACTGACAGAAATGGGCTAGCTAATCGTGAGGGAGTCAGTCGACTGAATATTTTCTTTATAGACTAAGGTGATAGGTTTGCAAGCGGGAACCCTAGTTCTAGTGCTTGAAATACATGGGTTATTTATGTATCTGTCTGTCGTATTTTATCCATGAGATGAGCATGATGTGACTAATGGCAAGTTCCAATCGATAAATCAATGTAATACTATTCAACGAACTTGTTGCTAAATGCAACTATATACTTCATTTTGTGGTTAATGTCTTGACATTTTCAAGTTGACTCAAGTACAAAACGGCCGGACTACTCATGGCCACGGAAAATCATAGCATTTGGTCACTACTCTCAATATTTCATACAAATCTAAGTGCACTTGACATCCTTTCCTAACCTATCTTTACGATTATGATAGACGAACACGAGTTCATAGTATGAACGATGGGAATTCTTCCTTTTCTTAGTAAGGCTCCTTTCTGCAATGCACGTAGCATATACTTATACCACTTAACATTCTTATTCTGAACATATACTTATGCTAGTGAACACTGTACGTTTTAAAGGTACTTACTGTCTTCTAATTGCCATAATTACTATCAGTGTTCTCAGATTCGCACAAATAGCTATCTAATAGGCAATATTTATCGCAGAAGCAATTTATTATGTTGTTGGTACCGTTTTATCACTATAAAGATGATATTTATGGCTATGAAACTTACAATTGCAAATTTCTAGATGCGCACAAGACTTGTCGACTACATTAAATTCAATTCTAGTTTCTAGATAGATAATAAATAATAGACAAGATTGCCTCCTGGCTATCGTAAATGTTTAAATACTGTAAGAACATTCTTGCTTAGCAATATTCTTAGATATGACTGTCAGCTGTTGTAACTCACAATATGCATCAATAGCCCATGAACCTACAGAATTAGATAAATAAATAAGCACTATTTACACTACTAGGATTACTACAGATATATACACACATGTAAAGATATACCTACCTATTTTCTAGCACAAAGCAGGTTTATCTACAAAAATTTTCCTTATTTTGATTTTCACTACATCAGAAACTTTCTTTATTTCTAATAGAAATCAATTATTATCATCGGTAGAATGCAGAATGCGCATCGGGCTTAAGTAACAAAACAAGATAATTAGCATAAATATTTCCTACAAATGTTGTATTTGCCCTTGCAAAAATGTGTATGCATACAATTCTGACAAGTCCTATATACTACCAACAAGCCACTGCAAGACCTAATTGTAATTATAGTCCAGCTAGATGATACTATCTACTACTATATTAAATTACATACAACTACCGATATGTATGTACCTTTACATTAAACATTACTTTTTTTTCAAGTAATAAAATGACAGTCTCGATACTGATAGCTAATGTAGATATTAGCAAATAAACTCAAATTGCTCACTGACATTGGCGTGAGTGGAATTATATTTAAAGGCTTATAATATGTCAGGAATTGAGAAATATGTTGCCGAATAAGTGAAATTCTCAATAGGCTCACGAACGAATGTTTTTGACAAAGTGTGTAAAACACATAAAGATTTGATTGAACTGAATGAAGTTATCATTTCAGAATCCGCAATGTATACAAAGGGCCATAAAACTTTAATGTTCTAATAAACAAGGAAATACTGTTGAAATAGCAGTACATTGATATCCGCAGTAAAGAAAATAGTTAGCAATGCTACTATAAAAATATTATTAAAGAAAGTCTGAAGGATTTACCTGTTTCGACTGAGAGTTGAGTTAACTAAATAAAATTGACAGTAGAAAGTGTGGAGCGAACACGAGAAGTGATTGTAACCGGAGTCGTATGGAGTGTAGATATCGAGTTGTAATGTTATTCAAATAACTTGAGCCTAAATGTGTATATCGAGGGAGTTCCTCGAAACAAATGTTGAACTGAGTTGAGCAGATTTAGTTTTTGACTCAGAAACTCCCGGATTATATCTTTGCGGAAAACCAATACACAAGTACCTACTACAACTAGTTGTAGAATAATGTAAATACGCTTAGTGCAGGTACTTTCCTTTGCTTTCTCTTCGGAGATTTTTCCGTGTAAATTTGTAAATTGTAAAGTAAACGGGAGAGAAAAGCGTACTGTTGTAGTAGAGTTTAAGCCAGAAGGGAAGTTTTTACGGAAGGAGAAGCGGAACGGAGCTTAGCGCTTCTCATTGACGTCACATTCATCACAGGAGGGAATGTTTACCAATTGACAGAGTTTCCTAGCATAGTCTATCTAGAAGTTGCATTGCACGCAGATTCACATCATAGCAGTTCTATATAACTCTAAAGTTTGATCAACTCCATTAGTATTGTATAGTGTTGTGTTTTCTAGAGCATAATGTACATATACGTTTCAGTAGAGCAAAGTTAGCTTTTTGAAGTAATGCATGTCGAAGAGATCACTATATTTGATATTATTTATATCTGATCATTAGGCTATCTGTCACGAAATACACACAGACTATGCTCATTACTCATCATCACAGGTGTGTTATACTAAATCAAATTCCATTGTAATTACATATCCAGGGCTGACATGACAGTAGCATAGATTCTCTAATCTTCACATTCAATCACAACAAACATTCTGCACAGTTACACAAATACAACGTAAATACATTCAAATATTTAGACTTCCACAATGGCTATCTTGGTTATGTCAATTAGTATTTCCCTTTAACCAAACATTGTTTTCCTTATTGCGATTTATTTCCTCTTCACTGTTACATAAACATGTATACGATACTTATTGCTTGGACATTTGTATAAATATGCGTACTTATACATAGAGTCTGCTACGTACACACTTATATAACTTTATCTTGTTTACTAACTGAGAAGGTGCAATGGAACTTTTCTTGTTGACTTGCAAATTTCGTGCAACGCAGTTTTTTTAATCAACCTTACTAACATAATTTGCTAATCCATATTTGTCAAAAGCAGTTGAATTTACATAGCATACCTAGATAGTTATTGTATCAGCGCTTGTATGTAGCAGGACTTTACATAATTTCTTTTAAGAATGAATTCGTAGGATACAAATACACACTCATCTACATAAGTACTCTGCAAATATTAAGCACATTCCTTATACAGTGTTACACGGAATAACAGGGAACAATTAAGAAAAGAACAGGAGAAAGTATATTTACAGTACAATCTTGTATAATTGTAGGCAACGTCGGTTGTTAAATCATTTCCATTCTAAAACCAAACAATCATGATTCATTTAAGTACGATATCGAAAGAAAGTTCTGTGACAAAGCAATCAATAGATTATAATGAAAGCAGAGACTCGAATACCTAGCTTATCAAACGATTATATTTCTACCACATTATTAGGAAGATAAGATGTAAAATCATAGTCATACAACACCGTCACGGATTATTCATCTAGTTCATAATCATGGAATCGAAGTACAAAGGTGAAAGTAAGGGTGAAAGTTGTCATCATTAGAGAAAGCACATCTGTAGCATGTTATTGTTAATATTGCACATGGTAATTTAAATTAAGGTAAGTAAATCAATTTTTTTTAAAAAACAACTAATTTTACTAACATTTTACATAACAAATAAATTGGAAGAAACTAATTTTATATTAAAAATTTTCTATTGCAGTGAATTTTGTAATTGGAATGCATTGAAGTTCAAAAGAAAGCACAAAAGAAAGTCTTAAAACAACCTGTGTCAAGATATAGACTGAAGATTGAAAGTTATCGAGTTTTTAATAGTAAATCATGAAAATGTACGGGCCAACATTATCTACAGAAATAGTTACCGCTATTTTCTTGCGCTTTGAAGAACTTTTAAGAAAGGTTTGTTTCTGTAATTTTACCTGTGCTTACATACATCTGTACATATTTTAACCTTTATAATGTATTGCTTCATGCTTCGAATTTTCCTATTAATTTAAAATGGTTTTTGCTTGAAAATTTTCAGGCAGGAAAGATGGACATGTTTGAAACTTTAGTTTACAACTATCGTCTGAAAGAGAATCTTCCATTTCAATGCTTACAACGCTTTGCGTCGATCCTAAATGATTTGATCCGACAATTAACCGAATTAAGTGTGGCCCTTGAAGCTGGGACTCACATTAGTCAGATTCATAAAACAGATTATGAATGCGGACCTGACTGCGAAGCCGTGGTGAACAGATTTTGTCTTATGGAATCTCTGCTGGAAAGTAATGACTTAGCCGACTTCGGTATGAATTGCTCTGAAACGGAAATCTGTGAACCTGCAGATGGTGATGATGCAACAGTTGATTTGATCGGTGAGACTGTTGCCATTTTGGAAGAAAGTGATATTTTAATATCAAGACAACAACCCAGCATCGACCCAGCAAAAGATAACAAGCAAGTCCTCTACTCTGGTCACGAACTTTTATTACCGATGCCAAATTCAGATTCCAGCGTTTCAATGCCATGCCCATTGGTCGGGGATGGTATTTTGGAGTTGAACTCAAATGTTTGCAGTAGTCTACCGGTGGGAATACAATCCCTGGATTGTAACCAAAGATTTTTAAATGAAGGAATCAATCAGAATGCACTAACTTCAAATTTTAAATTGGAAAATTCAAGCTTTCCCCAGGATGAATTAGATTCTGTTATTGAATGCGATGAAACATTTATTGCTGTGGCTGACGAAGTTTTGAAAATGAGGCAGGAAACCTTAGAGAGAAATAAAATTTCCGAAATAGAAGTAATTCACAAAAGAAGGCTATCAGAAAATATGGAGGCCCAATCAAAGCCTCCGGAAAAGCNAATTCACAAAAGAAGGCTATCAGAAAATATGGAGGCCCAATCAAAGCCTCCGGAAAAGCTTATTACACTCCCACAAGCAAAACCTGTACAGTGTAAACAATGTAACAAAACCTTTCTGACAGAAAAAGGACTAAAGAGTCATGAAGGGCTAACTCATAAACGAAGTCCAGAAGCCCTTGCGAAACAGAGAAAGGAAGAAGAGTTGATTCTACAGAAAATCGGAGTTCTAACTGGTGTAGCAAGTCCCAATATCCATCAATCTGCATCATTTCAAGAGATCACTGCTGCTGCTACTAATAATTTGAACAGGAGCATTACCAATTCCCAAAAACGAGCTTTGGCTTCCTGTCACCAACAGAAAGAAACAAAGATTAAACCGCAGAACACCAATACAGGAAAAGGATCCAACTTTAGAGCCCAAGATCTGGTTCAATGTCATCAGTGTGGGAAAACATTTATGACTGAAAAGGGATTAAAAAGTCATGAGGGGTTAGTTCACAAAAAAGCTGTTCTTACAACTGGCCCATCTGAAAATGGAACTGTCAAAACGGAAAAAAAGGTTGGAACCACACAGGATAAACCTGTGCAAATGCCATCCCAATGTAAAACGTGCGGGAAGACATTTATGACTGAAAAGGGATTGAAAAGTCATGAGGGCTTGGTTCATAAGAAAGTACAGGATAAAAACAAATCTCAACCTTCTAAATATCCTGCTATCACGAAAACTGTGACCACTCCTCCCAAGAAAACTGTCAACACTGAAGTAACAAATGCAAACAAAGTACGAAAAGTTGAATCCGGAATATCCCAAACTGAAAAGCAAAAGATAAAATCAAAAACTTCTAATACTATTAATCTGAAAAAAGAATGTATCATTAATCTCAAGGATATCGTCGGATCACAGAAAAAAGAGCCCATCAAAGATATCGTCGGGTCACAGAAAAAAGAGTCCATCAAAGATATCGTCGGGTCACAGAAAAAAGAGTCCATCAAGGATATCGCCGGATCACAGAAAAAAGAGTCCATCAAGGATATCGCCGGATCACAGAAAAAAGAGTCCATCAAGGATATCGTCGGGTCACAGAAAAAAGAGTCCATCAATTTGAGGAAAATATCCAAATCACACCCTCCACAAGATCAAAAGAAAGTCGCGGCCAACACAGTGAAATTCCCACAAGCCCAAACTGAGAAGAAGAAAACTGAAAGCAACCCCAAAAATAGAAAGGGAAGCATAGAGAAATCTAAGATACAGGAATTGCCAAAATTATCGACGGAAAAATCCCCCAAAGAATCGCATTTGAAAAAGGATCAACTGAAAAAAGTTAAAATAGAAATTGAAACAAAAGATGCCAGCCTAGGGCAGCCTGTTGCAATCAGGAAAGGATTGAGAAAACGAGAAAAACCAAAAATGTACGAAGATATTGCCAATGAACAATTGAAGAAACGTAAACTTTCTTCTATACAAGAAAAACCGAAAGGTGAAAGCGAAACGTCTTCCGATTTCACATCAGATGATGATATTTACTCTTGGATTGTTTGTGAGAAATGCGTTTTAGTGTTTAAAACGATTGATGACTTTCACAAGCACAATTGCACCTTTTTGGGAGATAAATTTGAATTGCCGGTAAGTTATTGTTACAAAGCTTTCACACCTATGTATGTACATTAGGCTCGTTTTCGTCGGCAGTCAAAGTCTAAACAAGTCAAACATTACTTTAATTTGATTTCAGGGCTCCTACTCCATGGCTTATATTCATGATAAAACAAAGTTGGACTCACTCCATAAATTCGTTTGCAGTATCTGTTCAGAAGAGTTTCGTAGCTATCAAAGAATCTGCTACCACATGAGGAAGTGTGAAATCGGCCCTTACTTTTGTGAAGTTTGCCCTGCAGCCACACCTCCATTCGATTCAATGAAATTATTAAACAGTCATAAACGCTCGGAGCACAGAGAGCAAAACAGTTACATTTGTAACGAGTGTGGACACGCATTCAAATTTAAAAATTCTCTGAACAAACACAAGGTTCAGGTTCACGAATTAAATGGAAGTCCAGATATATATAAGTGTGAACTCTGCAATGATGAATTTCCTAAAAAGGTCATCCTCACAAATCACAAAATTCAAGTCCATGGACAGCAGAGGCAATTCCTTTGTCAGATTTGCGGGAGCCAATTTTCTTCATTTGCTTCCCTTACATCTCATCACGCTGCTACTCATGATAGCTACAAAAAATTCCAATGTAATTTTTGTGACAAGAGATTTCCCCGCAAAGACAAACTTCTCCATCACGAAGCAACCCATACTGGGGAGAAGCCGTTTTGTTGCGACATCTGTGGCAAGCGTTTTGTCCGTAAAATCCGCCTAGATGATCATCGGCGGCGGCACACTGCAGAACGGCGCTACCGTTGTCCAGAAAAGGATTGCTTGAAACTTTTTGCATCTCAACCAGATTTGAACAACCATTTAAAAAGACATGCAATCGAAAAGGAAAAGGCTAAGTTAATCGAAAAAGGGCGCAAAAAAATTCAGGAATGTGTTAAGATGACAAAAACCATCAAAGTTTTTGGGAACCCTATAAAACTTGATATCCCTACAAAGAAGGAACCTACCATCTGTAAAATCGAAAGAGCCATTCCAAACAATTTCACACAGGTTCAAATTGGGAATATAAAAAGGGAAGATTTTCCCCCAAACTTTCTAAATCTGCAATCAGAAGTGGCTGGAGACCATGTAAGTTTTATCAGTATTTATACATTCTAAAATGAAGCCCATGTAAATGTGAACAATGTCTAATGAAATTCTTAATGTGTAACAGGGAACCCTGAATAACGAAGAATATCGCATGAATTCGGAACAATCCGCCATGGAAAATGTTCAGGACAGAGTAAATTCACTTTCTGAACAAGATTCGGATTTATTTCAGTTAGAATATTCTCCGTCAAATGTTTACGTGTCTAATCAACAGTTCCCTCAGTCATCCTCCTCCATTCAATATGATCCAACTGACACGGACGGTAACAATTTGATGGACATCAGCGAATTAGACTCTCATCTGTATGCATCGCAAATGGATATTCACTTGAGCTTGGATGAAGATTCAAAGACTTTGAATAATAATCTTAATGAGCTTTCAGATATGATCGCTCAAGAAATGTGTCATCCCAACTCATTTGACACGCCACTGTGCTAAATGATCTTCAGTCAGATATTGTTTTATGCTTTTTTATCATCTTACATTAATTTTTTCAATTCTTGTCATGTCAATCTCCAAGAAATTACACATTCTCTTGTCAGTGCATAATAATAATAAATAAAGTTAGTGTAGATAAATGTGTATAGGCTTTAGTTAAGGTATATGTGTCAATGTTATTTTTACACACCTTTACCCAAACCTAATCAATGTGTCTCATAGTGCAAAATAATCAAACCTGCCTACCGAACCTTACATAAAGATAAGTACCTACCTACTCCCTAGGCCAATATTAATATATTTACATGTTCTACTCTACCTAGTCTAAATGTTATGATAAATGTATTTAATATATAAGTGATGTAACCCAAACCAATGTGATTGTGATCGCTTGCTTTCAATGTTAATCTTAAGAACTTTTGATGTTAATCTACGGAGTGATGTCGTTAAGCTTAGTTGTGTGCGGTGTGTTAGAAACATGACCAGTAAATTACCCCACCTAAAAAATACAGAATTGACGTGTTCTCGTGTCCGAAGACTTCATCAGTATTCAAAATATGACCTTAATCTATGTACATACTCACAATCAGAAAATATATATTGTTTAGGATAAATATAAATGTGTCGTAAGTATTTCTTGTATCGATGAAATGATATTTGCATGAGGTATGATCCAAAAATACAGAAAAGAGATGGATTTTTGAAAGAAGGAAAGCTTTAATTGTTGCTACCTACCTGTATATTTACATACCCCTGCTGTGTACAAAACCAAAGCGTTGTCTGTCTCGTATTTTAAATTGTAATTTGTAATGTAAAACTGTTTGCTCTTCGCAAAGTAGGTATAGGTACCTACACAAAATCAAATGCTTTCATTGTTAAAGGTTTTCAGCATTAGGTAAAACAGTACATATTCCATAAATAAATGTTATATAAATCAAGTTGGATCTCCATAAAATGCAGTTTGTTGTTATGTTTTATGTTACATTGTAGTGTATCATTCAATGTTTGAACTGGTAGTGTACTATTAGTGTTGTCGATTATGAAGTTAAATAACTAGAAATTTCTACTTGAATTAAGCAGGAAATATCATTTTATGGCCATGTCTGCCCGAATGTTAAATATAGCGTGACATTTTTGTTAGCTCCATTTTTATCATAATTCCAAAATGTATGTGTACCTTCTTGAATAAAACAGTTTATTTGCAAAGAATATAATTAATTCAACTGTTCACTGCCCGACAAGGAATTTATTACGTCACTCACACACCTACTAATGCCACCATTTTATTATTACCGACGCAATTTTATTAAATTGCTGAACAAAGTAAAGAATTATAAACTTTAATTTATAGCTACTATTGCGTTGGTTTAAAGCATAAACACATAACACAGACTAATTTTTCGTTTGAAGTACATTTTTGAGAAGAAAATGCCAACAAGGTACCGACCATTTTCTATATCCGAGGGATCATTAAAAAATTGCTTGGAGTCGACTGCAGATGCAGACTAATGCAATGTTGTTGTACAAAAACCATAAACGTGGTCATGCATAAAAGTCATGAATCAGAAAACGCGAATTCGCATTCACATCGACGAAACAAGTGTGAAGCGGACAGGAATACTTTATTCTTAATAATAGGTCTTTGTAAGAGGCAAAATGCTTCCATTTCACTTTCCCCGAGAATCTATTTTGCATACTAAATATATTTTTAGTACTTATTTGTACGTAAAAGCAACAAAAATTTATGGGACAAATAACTACTGGCAAAGCTATTAGTCACTCAGCTATAGGTATACAAGCAATAAGCATTAGGAAGGATTAACAAATTTTGATTTGCTTCCTACATTATCAATATGCTATTGATAAAATCTGTCATTCCTATAAATAAAAGTTGTCTTCTTTTAGATAAAAAGTCCTATAGGTACTAGTACTGGTACTATTGTACTATAGAAAACAGGAAAGTGTGCTAATATTTTAAATGGTATTTATGAACTAGAGTCTCAATTTATATAATACAACATAACTGGGGTGAAAGTGTGTATGAACGATGATCATTTATTATGCTTATAGAAAACTGCATGAAAATCGGGTGCAGACACAAAATCAGTCAATAAAAAGCGACCCTTATTGCGGTTTAGCAAATAAAATATTTATACATAATGGGAATGCATAATCACTTATGATGCCCCGGGGACCCCCCTGTTTATTATTTTTGTAAATGCGGGGAATATGAGGGGAACGCGATGGTGTGAAAGTTATATGAAATAGAAACCGAATTTCATAGCAACCACTTTATATACATTTGTGCAATTTTATAAAACAATAAAACAGCACAAGCTAATGATGCCAATATTGCCAATTTGATGTCAAGAATTTTAACTTTGTTGCATTTTCATTTCACGCTCACAATGGAAAAGAGTCTTTAACATGGACTAGCTCACACACACCGCAGAAAATTGGGTAATACATAATACTTCATAGTTTAACTCATTCACGCTGTGATTGCATCATTAAGAAAAGTGAGTCTTTGTCTTCATAACACAATCATGCCTCAACGACGGAAGTCAGTGCGCCCTCAGACTCAATCTTTTCGTTCGAGCACAATCGAAAGGCTGTCAACTCCGAAAACAGCACACCCGGCTAACATTTCAAATCGTCCGTCTGTATATTGGCTAGATTACATAGAATCAAATGAGGCCTTACGTCTAAGAACACCAATCGACCTTAACAACTATTATAGTCGGTTCTATGCAAAACATCCTCGGCTGGAAAATCTTTGCAGACCAAAGACATGTATGTGCGATTCCTCAGAAGGCTCTCTCCTTACTCCAAGTGGTGTGCCTGTGTCTGCGCTGAATTATTGTGCATCTCCTCGAATCAAAGAATTGGCTCAGCCACGACATTATGAGCCAACAGGTGCAACTAGCCGATCTCTTCCTTCGGGTGATGACAGAAATCGAAATAATAATGCAGTAAGTTTCTTATTTGATATTCCACTTAAAGGCGACAATTATTATTGTATCTTATCTCCTATCGCATATTGTAATAAAGAACACGCTTGATTATGATTATTCCTGGAATTAGATATTTACATGCTACTGTTTTAAAATGCGAATTCCTGGAATTAGATAGTATGGTGCTACTGTTTTTAACTGCGGAACCCATACGCTTACGAAAACCACTGTGTTGACTGTTTTTCAGGATAGGAATTCAGTACAACTAAAATCGTCAGCAGCACCCACCAAAGAAAGGCACAATTATGAAGGCAATAATTTTCCCCATAATAGTAATGGTTATAAACGAGAACCTCCATCTTCTGAAATGCATGGAGGAGATGCCCCGCCCGGAAGACCCTCATTGCAACTTCAATACACTCGACAAGTCCCAACGGGCCGGAATCCTCCACATCAACAGCAACATCAATCTCAATCTCACTCTAATATTCCTGCGAACAAAAAACGAGCTAAACCAACAGGCAGTGATTCAGGTTGAAAAAAATAAATGATCAAGAAAGCGAAGTAAAGTATACATTAGACATAATTGTGGTTAGTAATAGTCATTTCTAATCTGCAGGACTGAAAAAAAGAGGCAGTGCCAGGAACAATCGGACAAAACTTCCACCTTTGGTTAGAGCAAAACAGGAGGAGGTATGTTATCTTTCATTGACATTCTTTTCAAGACCCGGTTACATTTTGAAATATTTTGTGAAGTTTATGCAAATTCAATGAAACTTTTAAACTTCCAGGCAGGACAACAACGAAAACAGTCACAAAGACAGCATTCAAATACTAAGCTACCCTCTCTGGATTTAGGAAGTTTTTACTAACTGCATATAATATGACCGCAAGTGACGATTTACTATAATATCTCCTCCACTACAATGAAGTTCGCGTCGAGAAAATTCTAAATCTCTATAGTATTATGTGAAACATCGGTTTTTCAGCTCTTTAGCCCACTTTGAAACAGAGTTTAATAGATTTACTCTATCAACACCTACTACTAACTAACCCTTGTAAAATGTAATGATTTTCGATCATGACAATATTTGTGCCAATAAATGCAAGCCATTACTATACCTGCGAACTGCGATGAAAGTCTCGAAAATAGTTAATTCATTTGATTCAATTAACAGGATTACTACAAATTAAAGTATGATAATGATCAGTGAATCGCAAATTTTCTCAGTGAAAACAATTTATTGTAAACCAATACACAATGTAAGTAGTTATAGATTAGAAATAAGATATGAATTCTCTCAAGTATTTGCAAATGTTATGGGCACGTTAGACATGCAGGCTTCCGGGGAATAGCGTTTTATCTCATTTAACTATTCAGCTTTCACATAAATTCGTTTTTCGTAATTACATTATTATTGCTACATTATTCACTCTCATAATATAGGATTTTCAGTATAGCACATCGTAAAATCAGCATCAATCTTACGTACATCTCGATTAATCAATTTTGCTGTTTATATTGATATATAATTACGTAGTTATATCACAGAATTAGTAAATACACTTTATTAGTAGTGCCAGTTACCCTTTCCTTTATGATTTGTAAAACAAGTTAGCTTTAGGTAGTTTCATTTTACATTGCATGACTTTCCGATTTCATATTCCAGACAATTTCTATATTTACAGCCACAGTTAATGCATTACAGGTTATGTACAATACTATACAGAGTTAGTTATTATTTTATAGAACTTTCTCTAGAATAGTTTATTTTAACAGATAGGTTATTGTGTTTATTACAATTTGTAAACTGTAATTGTGTGACAAAACATGACTTAAAACGATTTAAGGCAATATGATACAAGTAATGTTACAGAAAATACTAATGCTTAGGTAAATACATCCTTCAATAAATATTATTATGTTTAATTACCGTTGTCAATACATGTTAGACCCGTTAATGAATCTGCCAACTTTTAGGTAATCGGTAACTCTTTTAAATTGTTACATATACTGAACATTACGATGTCCCTATATATAGATTATATGTATACACTATCTTTGAAAAGTAGATTTAAGTTGTCTTATTTACAAAATACTTGTTTTAAAATAATACGTACTGATTTTGTGCATTTCATTGTATTCTACACATTTGAATATGTAAGCTTCCTAAAGCATTTTCCACACCATGTTTATTTTGCACACAGGAAATATTTTAGTAAGTATGATTTCAGTGATTTAGATTTGATGATAAAGAAATGCATGTTATACTTATATTATTATAGGTAGGAGAATTTCGGCTATCCAAGTACAAATTAACTGTGAGTTAAACATAGGTTAAGGGAACTAGATTTTGAAGTTTAAAGGTTGATGATTATGTTTTCAGATGTAGAAATGTATATACGGGTCCAGTCAGTCAAGTTTCAAGCGAGTATCAAGCAAAAAATCAAAAATGCAATATCAATCAAAATGAAATCAAAGACCAGCGCTGTATTAGCCATTTTTACGCATAAGAAACACGTTAGCAAAAATTAAAACATCTCAACAGAATATTGAATTGAACCTACGGTGGCATGGAATAGTACAATAGTCATTAAAATTAACTTGGAATGAAAATATTAGAGAAACATTAGTTCAATTACTATACTATTGAGGTAAGTAACAGTGGTAGTAGCAGCAATTTCTTCAACATACGCAATGCCGTTGTTATTTAGGAATTTTATATTTGTAGATGAAAGAAAGTCTACTTGTGGCACGTACGTAACCTACAATTTTATTATTAAAGCTGATCAGCTTCAGGTTGCGAAGTTTTGATTAGATTGTGGTCGACGTGACTGGAGACACTCCATGTACCATCACACTTGGACCAATTCCCTCTGATAGGCAAGACAAATGATTGTAATACAATGAATACTCCAGCGAATTAACTGGAGGCTCGGGAAGATAGAGGAATGTCACTCCTGTACTGATGGCATGTTGACGAATCAACCCGTTTACACTACAATCATATATAAATTAAAATCCCATTAATTTAAGAAATCATGTTTGCAATACATTACGAAAAACTAAAATTAACGACACCAAACTGCAGTCGTACCTTCGAATGTAGTCTGGCTTTATGTTTGAAAGCGGCCACTGTGGCGAGGATTCTAAAGCGTTGGCTTTCTCTTCAGGAAATCCGCTAGGATGTTGATGAGCTAATACTTGGTCCCATGGACATACGACAATTCTCGCTTTAATCCTCAATATTTGCAACATTCGTTTTAACTCAGCTTCTCGATTAGCCGATTCCGTTGATGTAGCGGTGGTGCATAAGAAAACCCTCAGCTGCATTCCTTTCCATGTAGAAGTCTTAAAAGGATTTAATTATTACATCAAATTAAAGTTTATTCCCAAAATGACCGTTAAATAATGTTCCATAAATAATGAAAAATACCATATTCAAAATGCAAGCCAATTGAAGAAGAAATAGACTGGTGGTGTCCATTAGACTGTTAGCATCTCCAGAAAAGAAATTGATAGGCCAGACATCAATAAACATATTTTTGTTTCTATTGAAAAAAATTAATTAGTAACTTGAAGCAGTCCCACAGAAAGTATTGATGAATGCCCGAAATACATAAAATGATAATAAAATATTACCTTGCAACGGCTTGCTTGTCAAGTTGGACCATGTTACGACAAATACAAGCGTTTTTATTCATTTTCATAACATCTTTAATCATTTCGACGTATTCGTCCATTCCAACCCTAGCATCTTGGTTACAGCGAAGGGTGAAGGCATCTTGAAACCTATCGGTTTTGTAAGAAACGGGAGATGCAGCAGAACCATTTAAGAAGTCTACAGGGGGAGAATCATCATGAAATCCAAAAACGATTGTATTAGGTCGCATTGCTCCTAGACCAGAAATCCGGATCAAATGGTGCATTCCTTCTCTGACTGTTCGCGCCACGGTAAGCTCGATGAAGGCTTTTACTTTTAGGTGGTCCACTAAAGACAGCCAGTGAGGGTAATCGTCAGAAGCGGGGTCAGTATCCATTACGTCAAAGTCTCCAGGCTGTAATATAGTTCAGTGAAATTAAGTTGCAATGCGTTTAAAGCTATTACTACTGAACTGTACAATACTTTCAACAAAATTAGCAAAATACTAAATACGTATATATGCAAGACTCACCTGGACATGACCCAAGACGTATAAGCCACTTTTTTTCAAGTCATTGACAAAGTCGATTAGTGGACATGCTGATCGTGGATTGGCAACCATTAAGAGCATATGCGGTCTCCAAAATTTCACATGATCTTTTCTTGAATCTAGTAGCAAAAGATATTTCCTGACTTGATGGAAAATCAGAGCTTGACTGATTGACCCCCAATTAGCTGATCTTGATGGAGAAAATAGATGTAACAATATGACCAAAACCAAACAAGCAATAATTGAAAGAGATGCGTAGATGGGGTTAATGAAAAACATCATGACGAGAGTTCCAATCATTCCGATAAATGCTGTATACGCTGAAAAATATTTGAAAGCAGGTCTGCAAATCAAAAAAATCACGATGAATAAGGGTCGAAACTGACAAACGTATTGGTAATAAAATATAATGACAGTATGGCATTATTGTAATTGGCGATGATAAGTATACCTAAAATTTGGTGCCGATGCTAATTCCAATCCAAGACATGCCAAGTTCATTGCAAAGTAAGAGAGGAGAAACAATACTGAATTTAACTGAGCAATCACGTTAAGTGCGCCAATCAGTAAGAACATTTCCACAATGACCCAACACACTAAAACGGCTACAATAGGATTTCCACCTGCAGTTGTTCCACTGATGACGAATCGAAGGCCGGGTCCTTGAAAAACAAGTAATATAATACATTAATATCAATATTTAAACTTTTGCATTCATTTTCAGACAAATAAAAAATTAGAACACATACCAAAAATATCGTCTTTTGCAACTGCTTCTAAAACTCTGCTTGCTCCGATAAGGTTACTTAGGGAGGCTGAAAATGTTGCTGTTAAAACACCTATGGACACAAATGGAGGCCAAAAGTTGACGTTCATCATAAAAATGTAATCATTACGAAGAAGGTAATTGGAGCAGGTGGCGGATGTTAAAAATGCAAGGACGATGTAAACGACGAAGGTAAACCCTACAGCAGATAGCGTTCCTTTAGGAATTGACTTTCCAGGACTTTTTAATTCTCCTATTAAACAATAATGAAATGTCAATTTTAATATTAGCCTCATTTTTATATAACTATTTTGTAAGCTTTGTAAGAAAAAGGATATCATATCATACCCGACATGTTTGCTCCAGCCATTATTCCAGTAACTCCAGAAAATAGAACTCCAAAAACAACTGCAAAATTAACAACATCTCCGTCAGATGTGTAATCTGGCCCGTAGTTATGATGCAAATTGTCGCTAAAGGTTTCTCCAGAAAATCCTGTGAAGTTGGCGTATAATGAATGGTTTGCAGGAAGGGGTATCTGTTTAAACATTTTCATTTAAATAAGTATGTCAATATTGTAAAACAAGAGAGATGTATTAAAATGGCAATGTTGTTGCATACCTCTATATCTCCGTGTCTAAATAAACTTGCAAAAACCGAAAGAAGGGATATTCCAACAATGGTCAAAACTGCAACAGATGTTTTGGCGAATAAACTGGCTCCAATGAGACAAACCACTAAATTCAGCATATTCACGACAGAGCAGTAAAGGAAACGGAACCATCTCTCGTTTGGCAACCCTTCTCCAGAAGGAACTAGACTTCCACCGACGGCAAAGTTGTCGACAATTCCTTCTACGCATCCTGTGATATAAAGAGCCGAGCTAACGATGTTGGCAATTATAAACAGAGTTCCAATGGCACCACCAAACTCTGGTCCAAGGGTTCTTGAAATCATAACTACGAAAACAAAAACGAAATATAAATAACATAATATACAATGCAATGCTAGAAATGGATTTTTATTTACAACTATGGCTATGACAAAAGTCTCAATGTAAAAGTAATAATAATATAATACGCTTTTTGTGTATTTGAGATCATCTACTAAAAATAAGCAATGGTTTACGAAGATAAGGCCTATCCACTCCACACTATCCAGTATGGTTTCTGATGTCATTCATAATCAAAATCATGCCATTTAGCGTTTGTTTCAGGAACAAAATAATCTAAAATCCTTTTTCTAAATAGTGCACAAGTACCAGCTCCTGGTCCGCTATGCTATCTAACAAAAAAAGTTTTCTACGAAGATATACGAAGATTTTCTTACTTATACTATTATTGGCATATTACGTGACAGAGAAAATGCAATGACAATTAAGGGATGTATACTTATAGCATTAGTAATTTAATCCCCTAGCACATTGCATTGCATTTGCACTTAGATAGATCCGCGATCCATAACTTAATCGTAGTAATCGTATCATATTTCTATTTGCAATTTGCAATTACCGCCGAAGATATAATGTAACTACATAATATATTTAGGTATCCCCATATTCTTATTGATGTTATTCTTATACATACATGGGGAATGGGGGTACTGGTTGGTATACAGGTACTGTTAATTTACATTAGAGTCAATCATGTTTTCTCATAATCTCATTTGATGTTTTATTACTACTGTTGTTTCGCAGTCATAACTCTTGACTTTTTAAATCCCATAATATATAATGTGACGACGATTTCTATTTTGTTTGCGTATATGAATATACCCTGAAAAGTTCTTTTATAAACAACAAATATTATGATAACCAGCATAATATTGTGTTGCATCACTCTAAAGAGAAATATTTGTATCTATATGTAAAAGATTTGTAACAACTATGTAAAGCATATGAAAATTCAAAATAAAAACTCACAATAGGCTCCGCCTCCTTCAACAGCTCCATTGGTACATATTGCACAAATGGAAAACACAGTGAATGTCAAAATTCCGTAGGCTATAATGAACTGAATCAGCGTTTCGTACAGACCAGCGTTTCCGACAATGAAACCAACTCGAAGGAACAATAGGGCACTAAACATGGAAAGAGCTACAGGACAAAATACTCCAGCAAATGTCCCTAACGTTCTATGAGATGTTCCTCCTGAAGAAGAGCCATTTACATTATTAATTGATCCAACACTAGAGCCAAATTCTTGATAGCCACCACTGGATTCCGGACTTCCAAGTCCGAAGGGACTCGTTAGTCCATTAGTAAAACCACTCAGACTTCTAAATAATCTTCTTTGCGACAATAGAGGTGCTTTTTCGGTGTGACGTCTTGTCGTGGTTGATGGAGGTGCTACGAGGGAAGCTGAGGGGTCCACGGACACAATGGACACTCGAGACTCGTGGTCATTTGGATTTGACATGATTACTGCTGTTGCTTTCCCAATCCGAGTTCGGGTTCCCGTTCTTTTAGAACCTGAACTGTTTTTATTGCCTTCTCCGGCAATATTTTCCAGTCGAATCACTTTTGCAGCTTTTATTTAACAAGCAGTGTACTGTAAAATAAAAAGTTTTCTCTTAGAAACTTAGATATCTTAATAAGAATGAATAATTTGATGCATTTCCGTCATAAATATATTTTTGAGATTCTCAGTTTTAATTCTTTTACCCGTAAATAAACCTATTGTATTTGTAAGGTTAATTTATTATCGCACTGTGAAATCAATTCAGGCGATGGCAATCAATTAAAATTCACATACCAAAATAATTGTAGCGCATAAAATCTATCTCACACAGAAAATCTGAAGCAGTGCTGTAGGAGAAGGTAAAATATTAATGAAAATATCTTATAAGTGGTCCTGTGCAACAATGCAAGTCAATTCTCGAGAACTTTTACCGTTATAGTTAGACAGATAAAGACAGACAACAATGTAAAATTTGCAGCACACAACTCCCACCGCAAAGCAAAGGTAATAATAATATTATTAGTTTTGTGTAGAGGATTAAGCTAGGTTAAAGTTTGTGTATGTACACAAACCTGATTTTCTATTTCCTATAGGTAGGGGTATACTTACGTGTTAACACTACGCAGTGAAGGTAAGAGGCAAGAGGTAATAATAAGTAGCAGTTGGTTTTATTAGTAGAATAATAAAAGTAGAAATCTCGACAAAAACTAATAACAGTAAAGATTACGTATGTGTAGCATTCCCCTCAGGACTTCCATGTAATACTAAAAGTTCTAGTGACAGAACTAGTGTTTAAAGCAATGAATATTCAGGAATAACCTTAATGTAACTTTTAATAATGCAGTGCAGTGCACACACACCAATGAAATGATGCATGTGACTAGATTTATGTGAGTTGACTTTTATAGAATATAGAATCTGACAGCTAGAAGACAGCTAGTACATAGTAAAGGACATACACAGACATGTTAATATTCACAGCTGCAAGAGCTACTTTCCTAATACACCTACAAAAGCTAATAGAAAAGTTGCCACAACAGTTGAATGGAATGGTTAAGATGGGCTTAAATGGAATCAAAGCAGTCTACTAGGTAAACAATGTGCATAGAAAAGTATTGTCGAAGGGAGCTAGAACTAGAACTAGAAGTAAAATGGAAATAATATACTTACAAAATATAATAGGATTGATTATACGCAATGAAAGTTGAGTTGAGTGGCTGCTTCTCGTCTGATATGATTATGTATGGTATGGATGTAAATGTAATTAACTATGATATCATTCTCTGTACACTTATAATACACCACATCACAATCACTTCACTACTGCAACCAACCACCACTCTAAACAGAAAGAAACAGAAAGACCAGAGAGAATGTAGTTATATGAGTCGAAAGCAATACTCTTACATATTCACAGATGTACGTACAACTACGTGCATGACAGATAAGCAAGTATATAGCTATGAACATTTACTTTAGAAGAGGAATATATTCTACTCTCTATGTATAATGCATAAACCTAAAAAAAGAGATAAGGTTCTTTAGCCTAGAATCTTTGCTTTGCTAGCAAATTGACTGCTAGTATAAAACAGGCGAATATACAAATAACCATCACTTGCTTACGTTTTTACGTTTATTGGCTCCGTATTACCGTGGTTTAGCTACTCTTTCTATATCTTTCATGCAGTAAAACTATCAGATACTGCTGGTGTTAACTAGTCATACGACGAAAGTTTTTCTATGACGTAAATCTTTTAGCTTTTGTTAAATATGTATAACACAGTTTGTAACTGTAGTGTACCTTTACAATTTTGCTATTGTTATATTTATGGGGAGCATAGTGCACATTTTAGGCAAGATATTTTCACATATTCTCAAAGTACAACCTGTACCTTTATGAAATGTGAGAATTTTATTGTGCATCTGTTCTTTAGATCCTTGGAATTGACTCTTTGACGTTACATGACTCATCTACGCCCTAGAAACTCTCTGGCAATCAAAATAAACCATGACTCTTATCGATTCCCATTCTGCGACGCAATTTTTAAGAATAGAAAATATGCTGCATTCTTATAATAATGCAATTCATGCTTCGCTTTCAAAATTTTCGTGTTCATAAACAAACTCAGGCTTTGTAAACAAAATTCCATACAAATACACTAAGCTGTTAAATATTAATGTCTCTCTGGATGTAAAATTCGATTTGTAATTTATGAAATGTGACATGTTATGAGGTCATAGACAACTATTCTAGGCTAAGGTTCCTAGTTAGTTGTTACTGATTTGTAGCGTCACTAATCTCTTTGCTTCCGAAGAGTTCTACACATTAAGAATTACAGAGATTAGGTTGTTTATGTCTGCTTCACTTTTTATCGGGAATATATTAACTTGAAACTCACTTTCCAGACTCACACTTTCACACTACAAATCACAGAATTAAAGTCTTTTGTTAATTTTTGGAAACAGAAAATGATTGTAGAGGAGAGAAGAGAAGGCGATTCGAATTCGTATCAAATATGTAGCTTAATAGTCAAATTTTAGTAAATATATGACTATAATATATGAATTCATTACATGTAGGAAAGAGTTTTAATAGTAGTAATAGTCTACCCTGTTAATTCGATTTAAGCACAACAAATTGCATGTTAATGACTCTTTCTCATTAATTAGTGTATGAAATCATTTTCATTTCATTATCAAATATCATTGTCATTGTTTAAATATCTGATTTGTACTTCCACATGAAATTAATGTATCATTTGCTTGTTTGTAGTTTAGATATGCTTTGTTCATAGAAATTCTACACGGTTCAAGGAGACTGATATGAGCCAGGTTACGTACCTAGATATTTTCTCACTCAATCGCGATACAGAACAAAATAAGCCCAACATAGCTGCAGTATTTAGTGTACATAGATTCCGATTCTGCCTTGGCTATCTCTCAGCTGATGCTGCATGAAGGCTGCCCTTGTTCTTTCAAACTGGAAGATTGCAGAGAGCACACACAAAGCTCATTATTGTTTATTTACATCGCAATAACTCTGGATTCTTGCAATAGTGAAACAAAGAATAATTTACAATTTTATTAAAGTTTATTCACTATACAAATCTAAAAATATCTTAGTATAAAGATTTCACACTCAATAGTTAACATTTTGTACATTTGATTGAATAAATCAGGAAATACTTAGTATTTATAATGTATAAGTGAACATTTTCAGTTAATATTTGTACTTACCTTTCAATAATAACTAATAACGCAAGCAAGCTTTACACAGTAGATTACATGCATATAATCTGTACATTTCTCTGATAATAAATACAGATACCTACGCACTTACATTTTACATTTACATCACGTAAACTGTCGATAATAAATAGCTGTCTAGATTAACGAGAATTTAACATTACATAAGTGCAATTAAGCCCTACTACAATGACAGAATATTTACATGATTAATAATACAGTATAGTGTACCTTATCATCAAATACTTTATAACACTACATCACGCAACATAGATGGAAAAAGAAGATTTCCCAACTGTTAAATCATCGAAATGTTAGCATTTAGCAATATAATGTACAACTGAATACGATATGATTTTAACGATGGAGTAGCAAAATGATAGGAAAGACTATTTATATTTTTGCATCAATGTTGTTCAGAATCAGTGCCAGTTTTTTACGCGAGTTTCTGTGAGGTAACATTTTCCCGTTTCATGATATTACAATTGAAGGCAAAGGCTGATAATCACAGTTAATAGTAGAAAGTCATTATATCAATATTACATCTAGTGATAAAAAACACATAGCTATCCGCAAAACATTTTTAATGCACTTATTAGTACCTGGACAGAGCATAATAATCTCTATATTTTATCTTTTTTATCAAATGCAGATGGTGTATACTTTTACTTTAGTATCTTTATGAGTAGGATTACGAGTCGGCCAAAGTAAATTGAACACAGCTACACTAAATGGTAACCTAGCCTTGTTATTACCATTAAATCCATTCCTACGTCGATACTCCAATAAAACAGGAAAAGAGTGCATGACCCTTCCTAGAATGAAATTAGATAATTACAAGATAATCAATAATGATCTAATGAATCGATTATAAGGACAGCTATATGGTATCTATCGAAGGACTACAAATAACTGTATCGATAAAGAAGCAGTTCCGCATGATTTAGAAAAGTATCTGTCAAAAGCATCCTTAGCCGTGACATAACATCAATAGAGTCAGACACACTCTCTAAATAAATTGGTGAGGTCCTCACAGTAATTTTAACTTGACTCAGCTTAGTATAGACAGACCTAATCAATAACAACGGAAACGTATGTCCTGTATAAGTAACATTAAACTAACAGAGTACTATTGTACTGAAGTAGGTCTGGGTAATGCACTTTTTTATAGACGCGACAAATGTTAATTAAAGAATAGAAAGAGAAAGAATTCAGAGAGTGAAGGAAACCCGCACAGCTTAAGATAGATTTAGTCAGTCAGATAAACTTATGTAACGCAGACATCATTTCCTTCAGTGCAAGGCTATTTAGACAGATGAGGTTGAATAACATTCACTTGTTATGTTAACAATTCGGAGGAAACGAGAGAACAATTTGGTTCAGCTGTAAAACTTGATCTGAAATTACTACCACAATTGAAAACATACTCTCCTTTGGTTCATGGCATGGAGAAACGTAAAATTAAAACGATTATTAATAGGAGCGATTTTCTTCTGTTTTTTCATTGCTTTGTATATCGGTAGCTCATCCCTTCCAATTTCTTCCAACAAAGGTAAACCTTTTGCGTAATAATATAAAGTTTGCATGCACGTGAATAAAATGCTTGAATTCTCAAATCTCGAAAATAATCGCAATATCTTTAATTTTTATATCATTATGTTAACAGAGAAGAGTGACGCTTTTAACAAAGGGAATTTGGTGTCAGCTAATGAAGATGAATTGGAAGAGCCTGTGCCATCCAAATTTCAGGAAGATAAACATAGAGCCCAATTTCCTTCAGGACACCATTTGGGTGTGATAGTGCCATACAGAGATCGGTTTGAAGAGCTGCTTATATATGCGCCTTATATTCACCGTTTTCTCAAAAACAAGAAAATTTCTCATGATATTATTGTTGTTAATCAGGTAAGCAGAAACAGATACATTCGATTTATTATGCCGTTCATGTTGTAACATTATTAACGAATATTATACTTCGGTTTGATATTCTTTAATAACACATTAACACATCAGATATAATGTAGATATAAAGATAGTACAGATTACTTTTTTATACATTCTTCAAAGTTCAAATCATTTAGGACAGAAAAGTTATATTGTCATTACCGTTACATACAAGTTTTCAGGATATTGCAGCTCTCCGTACGTAGATAAAAATGGTTTGTTACAAGTTTTGTTTGGATTAGCTTGTGTTGTAGAAGCAATGACTGTTTTAAAAATCCTAATTGAAAAAAATCATTTGTACAGTACCTAACCTAGCATGTAACTATAAAAATTATTACATTGCACAAGGGTAATTGAAATTTATGTCACTTCAAATTTCAAATCATTCAAATGAAGTACTTATGTGTGTTAGAATCCTGATTCCAAAAAATGCCATTATAAATGGTGTAGGAATAACGAAAACGAATATACAATAAATAATTAGAGGCATTATCCTGCCAAGCTCAAAAGCGTGGAACGCTAACTTCTGTTCAAGGGGGACTTCTCCAAGGGAATCCTTTGTAATGTTTGATCCAGAACTTGATATTTCAAAATGTGGCACTAGTAATCTTTGTTGATGAGCGGATTTAGTTTCAGTCTTGTTACTTCTCCTGTCAATAGTTATGGAATGTGAAGATGTCTGTGATATTACAGTCACCAGTAATAACATTGCGAATTTTAGTAAACGAAAATTCATTGTAAAAGTTTTTAAAATTTCGGGATCCTTTTACACGGAACTCTGATCCATCTTGTTCCAGTAGTTCTAGCAGCAGTAGGTTGGGAATTGTTCATTACAAGAATATTAGCTGTGGAATCGAAAAGGGAGCAGAGTAGACCTATTTATAGCTTACTATTGGTTCAACCTGATTGAACTCCTTAGCGGACCCGTTAAAAATTAGTATTGAATTGATTAGGCATACATTTTTGTATCGTAGTAGCTTGTATGAACATAGATTTGTCCAACTGCTTATAACAAATTATAAAAGCCAAGAACAAAAAGATGAGATATTAGCATGCAGTTTGTTTCATATAATATATACGTTACATGTTTTAATATGTTACTATGAATTTCCTCTGAGAAGCCATCACAAAAAATGTTACATATTCAATTAAGTGCTACTTAACACAGAATTTCGAACCCGTTAGCATGTTGCATTTCTGTAATATGTAGTAGGTACACAGTATAATTGTGAGAAAATAGGCTTTATAATGCTATTTAAGATTACATTGTCAACTATAGGCGTTATCTACAGTAGATTAGTGTTTATGGAAATTATATGCAAGGTACTAAATTGCTGCCTTTTGCACTAGGTGTTGTGGGAGTTTGAATTTCATTCCCTGCAACTACCTACTTTTACTAAGCATAAAATCTATATGTCTAACTTCTGGAGATCATAAGTATGGGGTTTAAAGAGCATAAGCTTTTCTGGAACTGTTGGCGTTTGCAATTGAAAGAGAAATAATGTAATTTTAGTTATGCTCCTCCCTAACTCCTTCTAAGCTGCCACATAATAACAAGCCATCTCTAATTAGGCCAAGTAATATTAGTTCCTGTTATGCAATGTGTTTATTTATCTCAGCCACTGCTGCGATAATCCAATTTAATCCGTGTCAGAGTGGTAGTTTCCCTGTCCCATTTGCTTGTGATGTGAGTATGTGAGCGAATGTAATTGATATACACGCGTACACTGTGTTAGTTAGTAATACCTTTTCTCATCATTTTCTTACCTCCAAATATTAATAGTCGCATAGGTGTACATAACTATTCATTTCTATAGGTAGAATATTTCTTCTTGTTCAAGAACGCTTTTCTTTGAAGTGGATTATACTATCTAACGCAAAGCTATTTTTATTTGGAAATGCAACTTTGTTAAAAATACAAGATAACTGCACTATCAAAAATGATGAATGATTATATTGGAATATAATATGGGCTTTCGAGAAGATTTTTTTTTGTGAAATCTAAATATTTGCAGGTAGCACCGTGAACAGTCACAGTAGCTAATATTATGTAGTAAATATACATTTATATAAATGCATTTTAGTTAGTGTCAATTTGTATGTGCTTACAGGTTAGTAAATTGTTTTGAATAATTATTATGTAATAGGTTATAAGAGGATTAGGATTAAACACTTAAATCATTCAACTGCTTTAGGAAGATTATTTCAAATTCTATTAATATGATGTATAACATTTGTTTGTTTTTGTGAATGTAGTGTGATTCCTATCGTTTCAATCGTGCTGCCTTAATCAATGTGGGATTCACTTACGCAACGAGCCATCAAGCTCCAAGAGCCTGTGATTACATTGCCATGCATGATGTCGATCTCTTACCCCTGAACCATGATCTCCCTTACGATTATCCTCCGGAAGGCAGTGTCATGCACGTTGCTGCTCCTGGTCTTCATCCCAAATACAACTATAAAACCTTTATAGGAGGGATTTTACTCGTTTCCGTTGCTGACTACAAGAAAGTGGATGGAATGAGCAACATCTACTGGGGATGGGGCATGGAAGACGTGAGTTCTCATTCCAGAATGCTTTTGATGAATTTGTAGCCCTAATAAAGCAATTAAATGACATTTCCTTGATTTCTAATTACTGATTCATTAATTTGATTTTCAGGATGAATTTTATGTCAGACTCAAGCAAGCAAACATCCCGGTAAGAAATTCTTTACTTCTTTTATATTGTGATTTCTTGCAGCATAATTAAACAAAAGAGAAACTAATCTATTTTTGAATGAACAGGTGAATCGTCCAGAGGGCTTGAGTACAGGAAGAGCAAATACATTTCGTCATGTGCACAGCCAAACAGAGAGACCTCGGGATCGGGTTAAATGCTTTGACCAATTTAATAAAACGAAAAGACGGGATCGCTTAACAGGCCTTAGTAATGTAAACTACACATTTGTATCCATATCTCATTTAACAATAGACGAAGCTCCATTAGTAGTATTAAACGTGAAATTACAATGTAATACTCAAATATCACCGTGGTGTGACTGTAGTCAGAATAATAGCAGTAGCACTTCTAACTCAACTTCTAGTTCTTCTTCTCCAATACTAAACAAATCCAATATGCAAGTAAATAATAATCGTAGTAAAAACAAAGGCAAACTATTAGCCAATAAGAAAAAGAGTGTAGAATCAAATGTTAAAATTACGAAGAAAAAGAAATAAAAGCTTATTATATTACAACATTTTTCATCTCTCTTATTCTCTAAAATACAATTCACACCAAATTCTAAGTAATCTGATTTCTTTCATGTACCGAACGTAAATCTACTTTTATGTACGTCCTTATCTGAACGATTTTAAACCTTAGTATGGAATAGTATTAAATAATCACTACTAAGTAAATTAAAAAGATCACCAAATTCAGTTGGAGCCTAGATTCTTTGTATGGTTCAAATCTTTAGCGAATTCTGTAATGGTAAACGAAAAAGGTGCGAAATGGGAATTGGGAATTTTATCAGTGGGAAACCAGCTTGTTTCATCGATGTCATGGTAAAACACGATTACAGTAGAAAATTGTAGGAAATGGATACAAGTGTCATTTCCCAAGATGAACGAATTTTCGCCAATTGAATCCATAAAAAGTCAATGTAAGCGTCGTACATTCACCATCTTTGTCATCATTCCATCCGACAAGCAGCCATCATGAAGTTCAAATGGCTGAGGACAATATTCCTCTTTGGGAAAAAGAGGAAGCGACGAATAGAGCAAGATCCAAATTCAAATCCGTCAACATCAATGAAGGCTCTAGCAAAAATGTTTCAAGAGCTTGAATGTCCGATATGTTTTAACACGTGCACTCCCCCAATTCTCACCTGTGAAAATGGACACATTATTTGCAAAGAGTGTCGAAAAAGTGTCTCAAGTTGTCCATCATGTCGGAAAGCGTTCAATGGAACTCGGAATAGGTTTGCAGAAAACTTCATCAGTCTTTACTCACAACCTTGTCGATTTAAACAAGAAGGTTGTGATTTTCTTCGTTGGAAGGGAGAAAATATGAAGCCTCACGAAGACAACTGCATGTTTCGTCCAATAAACTGTATAATTTGTGGGGAGACAGATCTTCCGTATAAATCCCTCTTCTCACATCTGACGAGCATTCACAAAGTTCAATTAAATGAGCAATTACCAATTTCGATTACTTATCACTTGCAACAACCATTGATTGTAGATCGGAAATGGTTACCTCATTGTATTCGAGCTTTTGGAAATAATTACTATGTAATGATGCAAGTTGAACGTCCGAACTTCTGGATCTGGGTTTGGCAACAAAGTAACAAAGCAGAAAGCAGTTCTGCAGCTGGTAGCTACATTTTTAGTTTGATATTTGAGAATATCGACAAAAACTTGTCGTTGAGTTGGATAGGACCCGTCCACTCTATCCGAACACCCGAAGCTATGATTAAGAAAGATGGTCTTTGCTTTGTAAGTCCAGAAGTTTCCATGCAACACTTCAAAGTGGATGACTACATCACCTTCTCCATAAATATTGAAAAGCAAGTGCTAAAACCCGTTGGAAGTGGCTATTCTTCTAATCTGACGCTAACTGATGTCGCCTCTCGCCACCAACGTTCTGCTTCCAGCAGCAGAATTGACATAAATGGGAATTACTTGACCCCCGTCGTTTCCAGCACATATCCTTCCGATATGGATATGGAACTTAGCAAAGCGGAACTAGTTGCAGAGCTAGATCTAAACAATAGTGGCCAGGAATCTCACGGGACAATGTAAAATTACTTCCCGTGGCTCTTACATACATATTTTCTACTAATTCTTCAAACTGATTGTCAATATTTGCAAAAGTCATTAAGGCAAAGTAATAGTCAGAAGATTGTATGTATCTTTTGACTCTAGCCATACTAAATACAACAGTAAAATAAACATTTATTTATCGTGGGCTTTTGTCTTATGCTCTTGCGAAATGCAATAAAAATCCCTTCATCATTCTCTAGTGATTGTTTTGACAAAGGAGCCTCTCTTTCCGTCTTATCCATTGTATGCATATAAATAGCAGGTACACCACTAAAAGTTCAAATTGCATCATTAAGCATTTATTTACAATACTTAAAGGCAACTTTGTTTTGGTACTAAAACCCTTCTAGCATTTGTATCCACATAAATCCTAGCACAACATAACATATAATACAGGCTATAGCATATAACGGTATCATGTAGGTACATGTGTCTTGGAGAGCAACAAGCATCCCTAAGCATCCCTAAGCTAAATGTGAAAAATGCAACTCATGGAGTGCTTACGAAAATAAGCGTAAGTAAACATTATTTTACGATGAAAACTAATGAAAACTAACGATCGTTGTGTAAAATTCCTCGTCTTAAACACATATTTTAGTTTGCAAGTGAAATATCCATAGCATGTTCTAGTATTGTAGTCCGAATTGATCAACAAGAAATCCACTCTTTACTTGCAGTACCTACTGTACTTATGCTAACCAGATAAAAGATGTGCTACACAATCAATTGATTGTTATTAGGAGCCTAAAACTGATTTTGGTCAGTCATGATTATGCTTGGTCAAGAAAATGAATTTATTTTTAATGAAATGCAGTTTTAACGATAGGTTAATGCAAATAATTTAGTGTTCAACAGAGCAACATTTATTTTCCTGAATCCTTTTGCTAAGGTAAATATTGTTGTACTACTGTGTTAATCATCAAAGTGCATAGTTCGCTATAGTGAGTTTCTTGTTCATAACATCATAACGAAGTTAATTTCAAGATCAGCTTAAAAATGAATTCATAAAGGAGGAGAATTGCTATTATTAACAGTAGGTAGTAATTATAGTGCGTGTGCCCTTTAGCGACTATAATTAAAGATAAGAAAATAAACAAGGATTTCATTCAAGACCAAGACTTAACAACATGTTGCAGAATTTTTGCTATATAGCAGACCAACACTTTTCCTTACACTTTTTGATGAGGATAGTGTACTGTTGACAAAGCTTCTCCTCTCATTCTCAAAGCGCCACATCGGATTCCCTACCTTTTCCCATGTATTCTTATAGCATCACTAACTGTATTATTACAGATGTTTTTCCTGGTTTACAATCTGTACATCACGGTATGACTGGCAGATGAAAAGTGAGATGAACAAAGATATCATCTAGATCACACTTTATATAAAAATGTCCCAAAATCAAATCAATTGCAATTTTGACCCTTCAGAGCATTCAAGCCAAAATTAGTGCGATTATTTTCGCATTTAATTGAAATTGGTGTAGTTGATGAGACATAACTATAGCATAGGAATTCTAAGGTCTTTTTAAACTTCCTGTATTACGCGTGTCACATTTCTAACGTGGTAATTATTGGTCATGAACAAATAATCTTTGTTTGCTTTGTTGTCAGCAACATGTGGTAAGCATTGATTGCTTAAAAACATCAAGTTACATATTTCTACTTCAGTTTTCAGTATTTAATGAAGTAAACTTCACACACACATACGTGCTTACAGGTAAACAGTAAAGCACCGACAAGTAGAGCTAAGCATCTATACGTACAGTTAAAAGATTCGTTTTTATATGTTTTCAATCTTATGCGCATAAAAGCATGCATTTCCTAGCAGGAACAGACCGATTTTTCAAATAGTTAATCTACCAAAATTAGTGTATTGTATTTGTGATTCCACTGAGCCAGAAAACATTTGGAATTTGGGTTATGGTCAAACCGATTTGTCTCCTGATCATATTTTGACTGTTTTGCTTCATCGCATATTTTCAAGTTTAATGTTATTCTCAAAATATGCTGATCTTTCAAGAAATCAATGCTGCCGTCAAACATTTTGTTTACACGAGGAATACATTGTAAGCGAGATGAGAAATGCGAAGATCAGCGTACAATATTATTATTAGGCACAGCATCACCAATGATATTCTTCATAGCTTTTACCGTTTCCTTTGCCTTCAGCTCACGTTCTTTATTTTATGAGTGATTTAGATTCATTCTTTTGTCAGTGGTAGTACGAGCTAATAAAATGTACACATTATGTTGAAAATATCCTCACATAACGTTTTCACCTTTCCACAGTCAATGTTAACCTCTTTTTGACTGCTCTCTGGATACCTACTTATTGGAAGGTCGCTTTCTAAGTAACATATTTATTAACAGTTTGATCTTGTCTGTTACTTTATGGTAACAACCCTGAGTAATCTACTCTTGATCCGAAATCCGTGATCTCGGGAAATCCGCATCCAATGTCTACATTTGGCTTGGTTGGTAGCCAGTTTCCTATGTTCATCAAACGCTAATACAGAATTTTGTAGTTGTAATCTTTCTACAATGTTGCTTTAAAAATAATACCAATAATTAATTTTTACGCAGTAGCAAAGCAATAGAGGTTCAAGATATCAGATATCCAAGTCGGCAAAATATTTTCAGGATGTTGCTTTTTAACTTCCCACACAGGATTTATGGTAGAGTTAGGATTTGCCTTCTAGTTTGGGCTCGACAATTCAGTTGCAAGTGCAACCTACAGTAAGATTTTAGTTGCAATGAAAGATGGCTTACAATTATTAGAGAAGGCTCAGGGATTATCTATGGTGGCAATATTTTTTACCGTCGATTAGTGTTAATGAGACATCACAATATTCTTTTCTGGAATTAATTGGATGAATTATTTTAGGAAACTCTGTGGTTGGAAAATAAAATGCGCTAAACAATTTCCGAGACTTTTTATAAAATGCAACAATGCAACTACCAATTACAAATGATTTTTATAAAGTAAAGGAAAAATTTAACCTTGGAAAATGAAAATATGTACACGTTTTTATCTGTGGAGTTCTGCAGATCATTAGATTTATTGGAGATGCAGTGTGTAATGCGAGTAGGTACCTTGTTATTTTTGAGTGGAGCTACCTACATTAGAAATGGCATACTACATACAAGTTCGTAAATTTTGGGAATTGAATTAATTAGTGTGGCAATAGGAATAGTGGTACAAGTACTAATTGTTACATCTTACATGCATTAGGAGAAGTACATAAAAATTAGATAGATAACATCCGCCAATTACGGTGCATAATATTGGACGATAGGTTCATTAAATTACAATGAGAAGGAAAAGACCTTAATCTGAGCCATCATAAATAACAACTAGCCAGAATTAAATAAGAATTACTCTGTCTGAGAACACATGGCGAATAAAGAGGTAGTGTATAACCTAGCTAGCTAATTAGGAGTGTTGAAAGGTGATCTACCCCCCTGAAATTAATTGCGTTTTATAGAATAATTATTCATCAAAGTACTTCACTTATTTGCCTGACTAACAAATTCAAATGACGCTCCCCACACCACATTAATAAAAAGCAACAAAACAATCAGTCAAGTTAATTCAACATAAACAAAACAGATCCGAGCTGGCCAGGCCAAGCCAGTCAAGACCAGACTACTACAATGTGCATTTTATTGTCGACCTTATCAATCCTGTAATATTTTATGTACACGTGGAAAAACGTCATAACACAACAGAAATGACTGTTTGTGAGACCAAGAACCAAACCAAACAAGTTTACATTAAAATTACATTGTGCTAGTAATGCACATTTTTGTGATTTGAAGAGCTTTAAGTACATCCACATCTTGCATTCACATCGCTAAAGATTTGTATTTCTATCATGTCTAGCTATTCAGGCCACAAATATTCCAAAGCAATGCATTTCGCTATGTGAATTTGAAAATATGGGTTAAGGTGGCTTAGCCAACTTAGCTTTATTCACTTTAAGCTACGATAATTAAAATATATCAGATTCAACAGTGACAAATACAATTTGGCTGGTAGTGACTCTTCTTTACTCATTAATCAACCCTGTAGGAAAATTAGAGCTATTTTATAGACAAGACTTCCCTGACTAACATTAAGTGTCATGTTTTAATTAAAATCCTACTTTGGTATCCTCATTTGAATAAACTTAAATAAAACAACTAAACTAACCAACCAGCTGAGGTTAATGCATTTAATCATATTTAGTGCTATAAATAAAGGAAGGACATAAACTGTGGAACAGATCAGGTCATCATGCCATTATTTAAATAAATGCGTTAAATTCTATTGAAAACCTTCAGGGTAACCGAAAGATAATAGTGATGTAAAGCCATGGTGTGACAAGCCCAAATTAATAAGTAGGCATTTAATTTGCAGCTGTTAAAGCCATGAGCTCTGTAATCATTTTATTTAAACACACGCTACGTGTAAAGATGTGTATAAATAAAAGTATCGTATGACTCAATTTGCTTTGTGCTACAGTCTCACGCGACTAGATCTCTCCGTTGGGCTTCAAATGGCAAGTAGTAGCTGGCGTTGTTAGCTTTGATTTAATTGTGTGCCTTTGGTTTTGTCAAAGCCATCAAGACATACACTGAGTACAAGGCAAGGAATTTTGTCCAACTAACTGTGAAATTATTCTTTCAGTGTACTTTAGGTAACTTTGTCTAGTTGCATCTTCTCCAATAGTATAATTCCATAATTATTTGTATTTGCTGCTTCTTAATTATTATTTAATTTTAGTATAATTCTAATGTATGGGTAATATACTAGTGTTGGAATTAACCACATAATAATGTAACATTTCTTTCAAAAATACCGATTATATCATCAAAATCTTGTACTACTGTTGAACCATTTGAACCATTAGGTCAAGACTAAATATGAAGCACACTTCATATTTATTATATTAATAATAATAATATATAGTAGTACATGCATATTATTTTACTTTGAACAAATTATGTAGGATTATGAATATGATTTCATATTTCAATTGACCGTTGAAGAATAGAATAGGTTAAAGTGGGCGTGAATCAAAGAGAATAAAATGATGATCCGGTTAACCTTCGTTGCTGGTAAATGTAGTCAAGTCAATCAAGGTGCTGACAGGACAGATTTCATGCTTAATGCTCTGTTCACGCTGTCATTATACTTTGATTTTGATCTCTTACTAATGTCTTTATCTTTAGATTGCAATTGCATTGGCCAAGAATACAAATTATTTGCAATACTAGATATCTACACTATGTAGAACTTATACAGCAAGAATGCTTACCCTTTTGCATTCAGCAAATGACATTTCATGTCTCTGATTTGTCTACTAATACTATACTAATACATAGGACATGCTGTAGCTGAACCTAACTCAGCTAAAAAACGTGTTAGACACTTTACAAAGTACTAAATCTTTTAGGTAAAATAAAAGGAGCTGGTTAAAGTAATTCCACAACAAGAATGAATTGGCTGTTGAGACTTAAATGTTAATGGGTTAACAGCCAGAGCAAGGTAATTTTAATAAGGTTAGATTAGGATATTAAGTCCTTAAAGGTGTGATTTTATCAGACTAATAAAAGCATTTTATTAATTGTGATCCAGTATTCTAATCCAAGAGAATTGCAGGACAGGATAATGAAATCAAGTCCTTTTACAATAAATCTGTGTACAATTTGTCGAAAGGGAGGATAGATGATTTGTTTTCATCTAATCTATATTCTTTGCATGATAGAAGTGACGGTACTTTATTTACTGTAGTGTGTCTCGAAGTCTCGACTCACATGATGCAGCTATCAATAATAAAGCGTTAAGTACAACAGTATCCAGTTATAGCAAACAACCTTGTCCCACATTTCCCATCTCATTCATTATTACAGTTCGTTCGGCTTTTCTGTGTGTCTACATAAAATAAATGTGCTGACTTGACTCTCGAGCTCTCCTGTCCGTTTTCTGTGACTAATGTAACAAACTAAAATCAAGTCAAGATTCGAGATAAATTTTCGCTTGTATTACAATCCTATTACAAATGCTTTACATTGCATTTACACAGGTTCGTTACTTACCGTTCTGTTTCTCCTTCCATAAGTCACTTTGCCAGTCCTCTCACTTCTCTATTACTTAAAAATACATTTGTAATGCAATATGTTCAGATTAGATATGAAAATTCATTCATTTTTCTTTACCATATACTTACAAACAGTTTGCAAGAGTGTGGCATGAAATGCATACATGTATACTACAAGAAATAGATAATAATTTATAGTTGTATGATTCTATTAAACGTATATACTTTTGTTTCACCTTGCCGATAAAATCTCAATCAATTCTACTCAAACCCAATCATATCATACCACAATCTATTTATAGTAGCTTACCTAAGCATAAGCTATAATTAAATTTTATCATTCGGGCTAAATCAATCGATTCTGTGCTGAATTGAACAGGAAAACCTGATATTTTTTCATGTGACAATTAATCATTTATTTTTTTATGTAAACATAATTTTGTTCTTGACTAAAAGAATGGTGATTTCCTTTTAGTAACTTAAACCTTTAGATTTGATGAGTGTGACAGTAATAAGCAGGAAAGAAAAGCGAGGGTTGTCCATCTTAAAAGTTTTACTGTCCATGCAGAGTATAATCTCACCTGCGACAATGTAATGATGATTAGCAGGCGTTTAAACAGCAGGGAGCCCACGTGCTAAAAGAAATCATTATCGTCTTGCTTTGTGTGCTTTGTCATAGCTTTGTAAACTACTAAGGAATATTACGGATGAATGCACATCCACTACTACGCTTTATATTTATGAACATATGAAGATATAGCTACAGATAGGATA
>JABASI010000382.1:0-40866 GCA_019776505.1 Tomocerus nigrus | reverse complement strand
TACCATATTAATTTTAGCTGATTTATACCTATAAAAATATATACAGGTTGCACCAATTTTTGAACTCACGTTAAATATATTATACAGGTGGTCACTATACTATTTATACTTTTAAAATCGTATTTAACATCATGTTCAGACTTTTCATCTACGTCTACGTCTACTTTTCATCGAAAGACTTATTTATTGCTAGTTGAACACACAATGAATAAAAATGATGCTGTAAAACACTGTCCTCATAACCCGTAATTGTTTCTTCTGAAATGACCAATAATAAAGGCCGTATTTTTTTATGATTCCACACACTCTCTGCTCCAATGATAAAAACATATAGTCAAAAAAAACAGCAATTTCTACATATCTAGGTCATGATTTTATAGGTAAAGTAATAAAATTGGGAAAGCTCTGTTGATGGCATTAATGATGATTGTTGCTGTACTGTCATTTTAATGACATTTTGCATTCATATATAGTATATATCAAAAAGTACATAAAAATTCAAAAAAATCATCATAGATACTCTTGGATTTTCCGAAACATTTAGGGTTTCTATTTTGTATGGTTTAGAACAAGTATTTTATTTCTAGTTAATGTTACTTATATTAAAAAACCTTATGATTAAGAAATAAGTAATGAAACTAAATACATCATTAAAAAATTAATCCTCATCTAAGTTGTAATGGAGTTAAAGCTAAGAAAATATGAAGCTAAGAACAAACGGTCATCCGGGAATCAATAAAAAAATGAATAGGTAGGTAACAGTTTTTCATGATGCACGATGTGATGTGAAAGAAACAGCTTATCTGCATTTTCAACATGCCATACTGNTAAGTTGTAATGGAGTTAAAGCTAAGAAAATATGAAGCTAAGAACAAACGGTCATCCGGGAATCAATAAAAAAATGAATAGGTAGGTAACAGTTTTTCATGATGCGCGATATGATGTGAAAGAAACAGCTTATCTGCATTTTCAACATGCCATACTGTGAATTATGTCTTTATAATTATTGACATTTCAAAATACAAAGACACGAAACGACGAAAATGTAATAAATGCGCAGTTAATTACAAACTAGGTTGAACCGATGGAGAAATTTTGACTTTATTTGTAGAGAAAAATTAGTCACACAAAAGTCTTAACTTTAATACAAAAGGAAATGAGCCTACGTCCTTAAACGCAAGTCAAGTAAATAAACCTGTAACTTCATAACTAATACACGTAATTAACAAAAAGTATAATAATTGTGCTTCTAACTTCATTTATTAGACCAATAGTATAATTTAGACTTTAGACTGCCATTATTAGTAAGTAAGTTGCACTTATTACAACATCTATAATAAATGTTAACTTGTTAATTATATGTAGGTGCAAAAGAACTCATTAGATAAAGGTTAAAAACGACCGTTTCCATTCCTTTACTAAATCAGTGCAAAAACCGAGGTGCCTACGGAATAATGATTACTGGCGAAATTAAACAGGAGTTTTCGGGTGTGCAGCAGAAATAAAATAAAACCATCCACACTATATTATAAAAGGCTGCAGGGACTTTTCTCCCTGAAAGGATTGTTTTTCGGTGGATGAAATCCATATATGAGACAATCCTCTCGTTGATGATCCGTTACAAATTTCTGAAACATGCATAAGGAAATTATTATTGCAAAAGAAATAAAACTGTTGCTTGATTAGATTGGAAAATTAAAAGATTGGTTATGGTACATGCGAAGTTTTAGCTATAGGTACTACACCTAAACCGTTAATGATTATGCTCATGCTGTGTAAGTACATAGTAAATTAAATTAATATACCATAATTAAGTTAATCGTACTAGTAAGTAAATATGTTTTACATAAATTATAAACTCTACAAAATGAATTAAGTAGCAGAGGTACGTTAATTTATAGGAGAAACCCCATCCACGAAAAGATTAAATAGACGATACGACTGGGAACGCAAAGTGCAGTGAAAACATAAAATTGAAAAAGCTTACTTAGTGCACAATTACTAATTAACTATAATAGAGACGATAACGATGTATATATAAATACCACTTGTGTGTGAAGCCACTAATTTTTAAGTATGGGTAGTGGGTAGTAACGTTGCAACAGTACACAAATCTACTACTACAATTAGCACACAAATTCCTCACACGTGTTATTTTTTGTTTTTACAAATATTTTACTATAATGAGTATCAAGAAAAGCACATTATAGTTACAGGTGTAAGTATGTGGGTTCGATTTTGTCGATTTATTAATCCGCGTACCCTCCAGTAAGCACATTTTTGCAGGAAGTAACGTAAATAGAATATTTAATTGGCAAGACATGCAAATAATCATAAAACATTTACTACATACTAAGTAGGTTGATTTAAATTTTGTATATTTTGTATTGATCATAAAAAGGATTGATGTTAAGTACAGCTGGAACCAGAAGAGTCATATTATTATCCTTACCTTAGAAATAAACAACACTACAGTTACATAAAAAATGAAGTGATCTCTTTAAAGTTGGTCCATTCAAGACAAGTAGAAATAAATTATGTGATGTACCACCATTTTGTTTCATTGGCAAATTTCCTTACTCTACTAAGTTTTTAAAGAAGTTCTTGAATGTTCTTAAGGTAAGTACTTACAATTAGATAGTACACACGTACATTGAATAGATTCAAACAAAAAGGCAGGACAAAAAGCACAAAAATAACACAAGTTCATATATATTACATCATAACAAATAATCCACATATACACATAGGAAACAACGAAAATCTTTCAGTAGCAAATACTAAAGTTAGTTTTATACATTACATGACTGATACAAAGTAATATTTAGAGTTATACAGGCGGAAGTAAGATGTGGTGAACTGGGCGATGTATGTGGCGTTAATGAACGATGCAAAGTTGGATTTGTGATGGTGAAACCAACGGATAGGCATTTTGGTATTCGGTTCATTGACAGACATGACAAGAAAGATTTAGATAACTGCACAGCTACTCTTTTCACGGAACGGATTGGCTTTCTGTGAGCTGAAGCCGACGAGCAAAAAATCCTCTTGCTCGTGCTCTGCTATATATTTCTATACATATCCAACACAATCAAGACTTCCTATTAGTTTTAAATATTTTACCAACCTTTCGTTGACTTTTTCTCATTCTACCACTCTTCATGGTAGAAATTCAAAAAATTCACAAAAACGATTAGTTATTTATTGTACTTTCGTTTCATAAGATGATAATTACGAGTATACTATCATGAATCTCTCTTTTGTTTACAGATCTATGCATACTAGATGGGTACACCCAAAGATCCCAAAGACCAATAAACAGTAAGCGCCCAGTTATAAATAGTTACCAAAAATAGAATCTTACACAGCTTTATCAAGACAGATGGTACAATATTTACAACATAAAGACCACAAACCCGTTAACTCATCTAAATATGCACTATTCACTAGTAGTATCAGATGTTATATCATTTTTAATCTCATATATTTTATAAATATGCCATATCATGTAAAATTCACCTTAATATCATCCACAGCTTGGGAAACATTGATTCTTTTGATAGCCGCTTCCCTGCGAAGCTGTTCCACAATCAATCTTTGTTGCTGGAGAGTTGACATCTGAAAAGTAACAAACATGATTCATTAAATTCGCGAATTTTTATTAAAAGTGAATTAAAAATATGCCTCAGTCGGATACACACTAAAATGTTAGCAATAATATTTTCCTATTTAATTTGTGCCACAAGATTTCTTTTGTAGCTTACAAATCCTCTGAGTTCAGGAATTTCCATATCTGAAGTAAAAAAAAGTTCACGCAAACTAGGTAACATTTGCACACGTTCATACTGAACGTAGTAGCGTGGTGTGTATGGACCACTCATTTTGATCTGGCAATTTTCTTTCCAAGTTTTAAATCAGACTGTATATTTAACACTAAGAATCTTATACGGATGACTTTTTAAAATTTTGAAGTCTAGCTGGGTGCTTTAATAAATCTCAGTCGTTAGTCCTTGTGAAACTAAATTAATGGCTCTAGAGACTAAATTAAAAATGACAATAGGGAAAGTGTTGCGAAAATACAAACCGCCCATGTAAATCTCTCAATCTATTTGCATACATGTTCATGGATTTAGTAGAGGAGATACTAAGCTAGATCATTGAGGTCTTCGGAACAATGGAAGTAGGAAATCCCTTTTAAATACAAATTAAAGAGCATTCAATTTATGCCCATTAATATAAACTGCTCTGCAAACCAACCAAAGATGAGTAATCCATTTCGCACATAATATATGCACTAATAATAGATTCCTTTACGCTATACTGCTCATTGTTACTTGCTTATGATTAGCTAGTTACTACTCTTTACATTTACAGCATCCATACAGAAAAATCTGCAAGCTGTGTTTATACTTTAAAATGCCATTGCAAATCTTTCTACATTATTTATACTGTCAACTGAGTCAGAAGATAGATGCTCATGATCGAAAATAGTAGATTCATATGTAATTGCAGCGTACCATTTCAAAGTACCCAGTAGTTAATTGATGGATCGGCGGATATTTGGATATACAGATTGATGCAAAATGTAATGCTTAAAATCCTATTCGCGAATCAATTAGTAAATACTTCCAGTAGTTCCAGTGATTTCATCATACAGAGTACAAACACAAACAATTCTTAGTTTGCGCGATTTTAAAATGTACATATTTGCAAACTTTATACTAGGAATTCCCACAAAATATCAAAAATATTTAAAAAAAAATTATTGCATAGTATTACGTTAAATAACCGTAATTAGTGACCTAATTTAACTGTATGCACTCAATACTCCATATTATAAGTTCCTAAGAAATGATTTAATTTTTTTACTTTGGTTTGTTTTACGTTAACTAAAGCAAATAGCAAAAATTGTTAAAAATAATGAAATAGTTTCGGTAAAAATCTTCAATTTAAATAGGGGATTTCAGTTTAGTAGGCAGTACGATTTTTTATCTTTCATGTAGGTACAATAAAACCCCCTTGTAAAACTACTTGTATATTATTACAAATTACTACACAACTGTTTATTAAAGTAAATGAATTAATTTCAACATTTTGGTATCGAATGCTCAAATATACTGCTTAAAGCTAAAGAGAAAGTACTGCGAAATCCACCATTGCATTTGTATGTTGTATAGAGACATTTATAAAGAACAATTGTGGAAATAGACGAAAAAAATTGACATTGAGCTTACTATTGATTTGGATGTTTAAGCTGGTGAAGTTATAGAAAGGTCGATAGAAAAATCGCTTCCAGCTGGTTGGGACGCAAACCGTCTAAAGACGTTCTGATCGTTCTTGCTTTCTTTATTTTAAGACGTGCATAAACTGAAAAAAACAAATGTTCCTTTTTAAATGTTAAACAATTAAATAAAAGCAAAAAATATCAATGCTATTGCTATGTATTTGCATTTGAGAATAATTCTAAAGGTTTACGTCTTATTTCCAAACCTTTACTGAGCTTCCACAATTAAAAATGTCGTAAATGTTAATAATTTTGTTACCTTTTTACAGTTTAGATCAATCAAACTGTTACAGTAGGTAATGTATGTCGTATACGTTACATTCAGCTAGCTACACATTCAATAGGAAACTCTAGGTTATTAGCTTTACGCAAGGAAACGAGCTTAAAGATACAGACACATCAGAAAAGCCCCAAGTTATCAAGAATATAAGCGAATGCATATAATATAGGTTGTTGTATTGTATAGGTAGATGAGTTGAGTAGCAGTAGCAAGAGTTTCTTTTCGCTGGGTGTGGCCTTTCCCGGATCCTGACGTCACTTATCTCACAATAGCAGCGTTCAGGTTGCAGCCACATTCGTACACTAAAAGCTTTTACGTAGCATTTTCTATTTCCATTAATTTATTTATGAATTTTTTAGCAATAGTTACGAATATAGTAGATAGATACATCTTTATTAAAGTTCTTTAGGTTAGCTGGTTTTGCTTAGTCCCTTTACTTAAACCTGGTAGAAATGGTTGGTAAGTAATTAACTCTAAAAAACTCTTTAAAAACATGATTTAAGAACATCTCACAGTTTGATGTTTTCTAAGATGATTTATTTATGATGATTAATATACCTTATAGATCATTTTTGTCCCAGACTAATTAAAATTAACTTTTACGTGTAATAAAAATGAGAGACTATACTGAATGTTTTCAAGAAGGCTTTAATTGCTTGCACATGCATTTACATTAATAAGTTAAAAATAACAGTCACAATAATATGTAGTATTTACCTATGAGCAATGACATTATTATACGAACTTCTAATTCAAAACAATAAAACTGGAATATACGTAGAAAGAAGGCTGGTAATAATTAATTTGTTTCATCCATTGTTTATGCTATGATTTTTGTTTTCAAGAAGACTTTAATTGCTTGCACATGCATTTACGTTAACAAATTAAAAATAACAGTAAATCAGCTCAAAAATAATCAAAAGTTTTCATTTGAGGTTATGTCGGTATACCTATACATACGTGTAAAGTAAGTATTAAGTGTTATTGAGGATTGCAACATAACTTGTGTGTTGCATTCATAGCGTTCTGATTTATTCATATACATGTAATAGACCTATTAATTTCAGTTCTGTGAAAAGTAGGTCATCAAACTAGGCAAGGTTGTGTATGACTTTTAATACCTGCAAACAACATGTAAAACTAATTCCTTCGGACTAGCATTGTATTTCTTTGCAATTGCCTACTCTCCTAAATCAGAACAAACAAGCTATATTTTTAAAGTAATAAATATGCTTTATACAAGCTTTGAATAAAAAGGTTACTCTTGTGCGACATAAACTTAAGCTCATGCAAAAATGACTTTACCTTTGTATTTGAAGTTGATTTTTGCATAACTGTTGGGATTTGTACCATTTAGGAAGAGAATTTTAAACATAAAGATTTAAACATAATATATAATATGACGAAAATTCATTTCTGTCTAAATGTAATGTTGGTAAGTCTATCTAAACGTAGTTACGATTACGACGAGTACGGTAGGTTGGTAATAAGGTAATCATATTTTCTGCATCTAATTTTTTTTTATTAAGCACAACTATTTTTTTTTCGTTAAGAATATAGTGTTAGCAATGTAATCCGTTAATTGCAATGATTATATATATTATAAGCATATTATAATAATAATTATGTGATTTGTCTAGAAAAATTGTCAATATCTGACTTACCATTTGTATTTTGTATGTGATAGCCTCATATTTACTAAACAATGTATTTTTTAATGTCTGTTAATTCGTTAGTCAACAGTAACCTCCTATAATATGACTGTTTCAACACTGCTATTTACAGAAGTGGTGATTATTGGATGACAAGGAAAAGGAACACAACATATTTCTAAATATTATGACTATCTTTTATCTTTATCCGTGCATAATAAATAGTAGTTAATACGTAAAGATAGTCAGATATAATAAATAATAATGAGAGAACGAACAGAAAATAGAAATTTCCTAACTAGTATCTACGTAGAAAATAAGTAAAGTTATCATTCAGTCAATAGGGAGAAAGTTTCTGGCTATTAAACTCAATTTAGTGATTTTAATAGTTTCATTGAAACCATTATCTAATATTTCTTGGTATGCCCGATTTGTGATCACACTAGGAGAATCGTTGAGATTGAGGATTATGTTCGTACTTTTGCTATAAGTTCTTTTTCTTTGCATATATGTAAATTGTATTTTGAGGCTATCAGGTCTTCGGTTGTGTCTGACAATCTCTTCTTCGAGTCTTTCATGCATCTCTCGACATAGGTTTCCCAAGTGCAAGAGTAAGTCCTGTCGACTTCGAATTCCCAAAAATACTAAATGAAAAAGATTAAGATTAAATTAACCTCAGTGGTCAATGTATTAGATTTGAAATCTTGGAATCGACTCCTAAGAGTTTTTAAGACCGGAATACATAATTGCATAGCTGAAGTCGTTATAATATTCAATGTGGTAATTAAAAGATAAGAGATTTTAATCAGAGGAAATTATATTACCGGGGAAAACTTTGCCGACATTTATCTCATCCTTCATCCATTTAGCGATGACCTTCTGATCACAAAACCCGTGGCTCCATGAAAAGAGCTTAAACGCTATTTCCGGCTCGAATGCAGATTCCAACTGTTGCAAATCGATGTTTGCTAACTCTCCCATCGTTTGTATATGAAATTCTTCTTTAACTTCCACGCCCAATCGTCCGGCAAGCCCTGGAATATTTTCCAAGTCAATTGCTCCTGAGAGTCGCAAAAGACCGGTTTGAGGTAGCACTGTAATGGATCCGGGTGGGTTCACTATAGTTGCCAATTTCGCCAAAAGTTTGTTTGCACCCACTCCTGTTGAGCATTTGAATTGGGTTTGAGTAAAAAGATATTCAGTAACTTCCGTTAAAAATGCAGCCCCGTAAACCAATCTCTCTTCATCGTGATATTTTAAGTAGGATGTTGGATACACTTGCTCCAATTTGTACCGCAAATTATTTCTTGCAGATCTTTTTCTAGCTTCTAGAAAAATATTTTCTCCTATAAGAATTGGATACCTAGAAAATCAGTAGAAAATACCCACACATTATAATTTAGACGAATTCATGATACCTAAACTAATATATAATTATAATTAGACTGACTCATTTCTCTCTTGCATCCGTCGGGTAACTTCTTCTGTCACATCAATGTAGAATTCGTCACTGGATGCAAATTCAACGATAATATTTTTCCCCGTTTCACAGAATTCTTTTATTACATCAAAGACTTCAAAAGAGGCATGTCTCAATTTCCTTGTATCAGGTTTATTAAATACATTCGGTTTCTCGAAGACATGCTATGATAAATAATGACAGTTATTATTTGTTCCATTGATTTACTTCCTTGTGACAAGTTTGCAAGGCAATGTTATGCATAATCATAGCTTACTAATGTGCGGCACGTCCGTTTCGCTTCGATTGTGCGCATAGTTTTCGATATCCCACAAACTTTAGCTTCATATGAGACGGAAGTTATCCTGCAATATATTAAAATGCATTAAAATAGGTTCTAGCTTGCTAGCTTGGTCTATATATACAGATTAGTTCATCGCATGTTAGTTTGTTAGTAAACAAGTAATTACGGGAGTAAAAATGGGAGCTAAATTATTATCGTAAGTGAAATAGATGCTTGCCTCCCCGTTTTATCAGCCACGACGCAAGGATAGTGCCAAAACTGCGGATATTCTCTCTGCCACACTTGACATTCGAAAGAATCCATATCAATGTGGGCAATGACACTTGAATTGTGATCACCGTACGACATTGTGTACCTACAAATCTCAATATCCTTAAAGTTTGTCACGTTTTGCTAAAAAGTTTGAGAATGAAACCAACAGGTTAAAGTATTGTATGATGTACCGTGTACCTCTTTGGAATCGTGTTAATATCAAGAATTCTTTTGAGTTCCAGTAAAGTCTCACGTTTGAGTCTCAATTCCTCAAGCCTTGTGTCTTCCATCTGAAAAGCGTTTTCGTCTTTCCATAGTTGCTGAACAGTCCAGTGGGCTTATATGCATACGGAAGAATGGAAAAGAAATGAGATTGAGTATAAACTGTTTTGATTGGGGAAAGGTAGTATTGGAAAGTAATTTAAATGCTTATTTTACTAATGTCTATATTTAGATTGAACAAATACGCAGATGGCACAAATTCATGTGCACAGATGAAGCTATCTTAAACACTGCACTTATTTATCTTTAAAGTTAGCTAGTAGTAGCATTGTTAGTGATTTGGATTTTAAATATTACGTATTTGTGAATTACTGGTTTTATTGACGTGTTCCTTGTTGAACTAAGTGGATTCTGATGATTTTCTTGAATTTAACAAAGAAAATAAATGTTGTTGTGAAGGAATCTGGATTTTCTATTGTTGGCAAAAGATGCCCGAGCTAACGGAACCAACGCTGAGGGAAACTAACAGTGAAAACACAAAGAGCTCCTGGCTCAACTCTTTATTGTCGACTGAACTTGGATTTGTTCTTCACTTTTTATTTCTCAATGTTAAGTTCCTTCCTTAATTTTATTGCATTGAAGTTAGAGGAGGACATTTCAATGTGCTTTAGTGTAAGAGTTAGAAAAAGGAATGACGGAATTGCATGGGGAACTTGGAGACTAAACTCAAGTAAAACGCTGTACCTATAATAACATTTTCTATAATACCTAGGTACAATTATCTACAATGGAAAATGCAATATATCCCGAATGTGTGAGCAGTCTATCTTTGAGACTTTGAGATTTGCTTTTCTTTTCCACTGCATATTAATAGTGTTCTATTCTGCACAACACGTAATCCTACATAATAACTATTAAACCATTATTATTAGCTATGTGTGTGAATCTATAGAGGAGAAAAGAAAACAAACTGAGCATTGTATAAAATAATATTCTCTGGACTAACTTGACTGCACATAGTTCAACTGAGAATTTCTCCCGTCACTTTACTATATGCTAACATGAAATCTCCGTGAAATATTCACGACTCAAGGTTCCCTGCTCTGTTCTACATTAGAAATCCTAATACTCTATGGGTAGGTATCCCACAAAATTCTGTTGAAAACAACATGCACACACTCTTGCACGTTACTCTACGTAAGAAAGTAATAAAAACAGAGTTTAACTCACATGAGGTTCACTTCTGCCCGTTAGTTAGTCATTTCGGTTCTGTAGTATTCAGCCATTTCGGTCTTTAAACATTACGAGACTCTGTAAGTTGTCAGTAAGCGCAGTGACACTGACCTATATTCTCATATTGCCGTGTGCTCTAAGCTGTACTTACAATATTTAAGCATTACATGTTTATTTCCCCTCTTATATGCATTAGATATAGAAAATTCGGATTCTATATCGCAAATGTACTTATTCTGCTAGCACCGTGCATTCTTCTCCGAATACTACATGAATATACATAGATTTCCTTTTTTATTACCAACATTGCTTGAATGTTAGCATTTATACTTTATACGTTCATCTACTTTTACACGGAGAAACTATTTGTTTCTAAATATGTAGAATAGTTGACCTCAGACGATCTCGCATTATTTGATTATAAGAAATGTTGCCCTTTCTTGTTGGCTGTTTTTACGGGAGAAATAGCCTGTCGTCAGGAAACATTTTCGCATAGTGCTATATATTTATGTGGTGGCACGGTGAGAAGTCTGGTACTTTCGTTCGGTGTTTGGCTTCGGTGACACCTCTTACCTCATTCCATAATTTCCCTTCACCCCGTCTTTGAATTTCTTATCTCGGATGTGGAGAATCACGAAAGAAACCGATCAGCTTACACTTGCCTATTCATAGTCTGCAATTAATACTACATAATATATATGCTAACTGATAAACTCGCCATCAGTAACTGAACCTGCTTATTCTAAATAGTTAATGTTATGCATAAATGTCCCTATATGCTGTATTAACATTGCTCTACTGACAGTTTAATTGCGTTTTTACTCCAGCACCGATATGAGATTGATTAGGGTTAGTGACCCTGAGAATTTCAGTCATTTCAATGATTCAAGGCTATAAAACGCTTGACTGTTAACTCGGCAGAAAAGAAACCTCAGAATGATCTCAGAAAATTATGCCTTTGTTATTGATAGAAATATTATGAGCATTTGGTATGTCAAAATAATCACACGGTGAAGTGTCGGATGTCAGAAAGAAGGAAATGAACGTCCTACTTAATGTCAAAATCTAATGCACTTTCCTCAACTATGTACTTGATTTATTTGATCGATTCTAATGAGATTTTACCATGGCCTTAGCAATGCATAAAATGGATCTACTCAAAAAAGATCACTTCTATACTTATCGAAAATTTATTGCCAAAAAACAAACGCATTCACACGAGTGACTAATATAATAAAAGAAAAAACAGCAAGGCCGAAGCATTATCGTCTTAAGAATTCCTATGTCTTTCAATCCAGTCTTGAAACTCGTTCACTCTTGTGTATACCGTCAATCCGACACAGTTGTAGCCTAAAATAAAATTAAGTTTTACTGTTAGGTACACCAAAGAAAACAATATTATAGGTAGGTACCTAGTGCCTAAAATAATATTTCATACCCCAGGATACAATTCCTATTTGCTCCCATCCTTGTCCGCCACTTCCTTCCGACCTTACCTACAAAAGTATTGTTACCTTAGTCTTAAAAACGCTAAAATTTAACTATAGTCACATAAAGTCTTAAGAATGGAAAAATATACCATCAAAGGACCGCCTGAGTCGCCCAAGCATGCCGATTTACTTCCTTCTCCGGCACATACCTTTAATTTCCAAATATGATGTAAAGTTTATGTCTCAATGAATGATGGTAGCTAGTAAACGTATATTACTCGTATTTCTCACCATGTGCTCAGAAATGGCAACTCTTAAGAATGATCTTTGGCAAGATTGTTGTTCTACGACTGGAACAGTAATTTTCAATGGTGTTTGTTGAGGAACCAGACGTGATCCATCGACCGGGGTCGTTCTTCCCCATCCTTTAACAAATTATAACGGAATTTACAGTTTTACCACATTAAAATGTAATAATAAGATTAATTTCGGACCTGCTACGGTAGCCTGTTTTCCTGGGGTGTATGATTTAGAACTTCTGGCCAGACATATCGGTTGGATATTTTTATTGAATGGGACTGGAGAGTCCAGTTTGAGCAATGCAATATCATTGAACTGAAGACACAAACATGGTAAATATTTCAACCGTTACAAGAACTATAAATGAAAGTAGCAGAATCAATGTGAAAATAAGTTTCCAAATCTCGTAATGAACATACATTGGAACGTTTATTCCAATGAGCATGGCTAATCAATTTCTCGACTTTTCTCTTAACAACATTTGGTTCTCCTTCTTGATACAGGTTATGGTCTCCAAGTACCACTTGCAAATCACTGAGGTGTTCGGCTGTTGCTCTACAAGAAAATAATTAGTCCCATATTTACATTCCAGCATTGCATATGCGTATATTAGTTAGTTCGTAACTTTAAAATAGGCTTAAAAAGGCTTATTTTACCCGTCAAAACAATGAGATGCTATAAACAAGACAAAACCGTTCCACTAAAACCTCCAGCCAACCATTGCATCGAAAAAAACATTTCAATCTTCATGTCAAAGGGGCGGACTGAATTCTTATCTGATTTTAACGATCTGCTTGTTAAGCCAGAAAGAAATATAGGTCTCTGCATATAATAATATGCAATAGGTATGCCATAATCTATTGGACCGACTAAGCTTGAATTACACATGTAATGATTACACATTACACCAAGTATGTAGTTCAGCTACAAGTCCCTGTCCTAGTTTTAATCTTTAAAAACCCACGCCGCTCTTTGCAAAAAGATTTAAACGCTTTTCTGTAGTAGGCTGAAAGTTTTAGTGAGACCTGTTAAAACTGTTCTGTCGTCGATAAGACTTCCTCCGCACATTTGGATTGTTCCCCCCTTTAGCATTAGAGCAACCTAAAAATGCCAAAATGCTACGTAAATAAAAGTCCTTCAAAGTTTATTTCGCGTGATTAAAGGTGTTTTATCAAGCGAATTGGTCACCAAGAAAGGAAATTCCCTGTAAATTAATCAAAGACAATCTTTTAATTTCATGTTAATCTTTCATTGCAATTATTCCATTCAATTTATGATTTTAAGAACGATCCTTGGCATGAAGAAGTATAGTTAGTTACCCTACCCGTATGCAGCTGGAGCTCCGGAAATGATTCGTGTGTTATCAACTGAGTTCACATAAGATCTTCCACAAGATGCTGGTTTATCCCGTGATGGAGGACTTTGGCTTGGTGTTGCACCATCTCCTCCCGATGGTGGAGGATGGGTCGGAGACTGAGGAGGAGGGCCTTGAGGAGGATGAGTAGGATACTGAGGTTCAATTCGAGGGGGATGAGTTGGATATTGAGGTTGTTGTTGAATTTGAGGAGGAAGAGTCGGATATTGAGGTTGTTGTTGAGGCTGCTGAGGAACTACCCATGGATATTGCTGTTGGGGGAATTGTTGAGGGAACTGCTGGGGGAACTGTTGGGGGAAAACCGGGTAACCGGGTTGTTGAGGAACGATTGGAAATGGGTAATGAATATTTTGAATATTGAAGTCTCCTCCGGGAAAAAGTTGGTAGTTGGTTCTATTGCTTGCGGCACTGTTCATATCATATCTTTGTCTATTTTTGCGAGGGACTTTCAAAAATACATTTTATTAATCAGTGATTATATACTTTCAATAAATAATGTAAATATTGATTTTCAACTTAAATACACCATCACAAAAAATCACAATCACATCGATATAAACACAAACCTCTTATAATGATAGCATCATCTTCGATAACTTTGTATTTAGAGTCTGTAGGTTGTTGTTCGACTCTATCTCTCCGATGATCCCTCTGACGCTCCCTTTCTTGGAGCTGGTGAAGTCTATTTCTGTGTCTCCGAGCATCACTCCCTAAATCTAAGGTAAGGAGGGACAGAGCACAAACTACTAAAATATAATTTCTCATAATTTCCAAAGTTAAAACACACAGTCAACTGGAGAATGAATTAGCTGCACAATATTTACTCGTATAATCTGAGAGAATCCATGAACACTTGGATTCCGGAACGATTATGGCAAATCGCCTGGTTTTCCAACTATCTGAATGCTTTATACCTATTTAAATGGGTGGGTAGACCCCTCCTCATAGTTTTACTACATTCCTATCCCTCGTAACTCGTAATCCTCGTAAATGAGCCCGAGTTTTCCAGTGTTGAATGGATTGCTAGATTTATATCCCGTAAATTATAGCCTTGGAATTCGAATTCTTGCCATACCACTGGTTATATAGGGATTATTAGAGATACTACATAGCTTATGGCAGATAAAAGAAGTTCAACTCTTTCATCTTCTACTATCTCTGTACTAGGCCAAGATAGATCTGATCTTTAGCAAGTGAAACCTTTTTTTTGGTCGAATTTAAACATGTAAGGGGCAGAAGTGCATAACTAACTATTCCAACGTTATGTAAACAGAACATTGATCCGACTGAGTTCTGAATAATTGAGTTCTTCTAGCTACTCTTGCTGTACTTAATCAAAATGCTTGTGTAAGATAAACTGCGTATCATCCATGGACTATAGCTACTGCTATGCACATAGTTTCATAGAGTTAGTACCTTATTATAATACTGGTCCCATCACAATTCGCTTTACAATATTATTACAATACATTTTCGTCCGGTCTAATCTGCATGAAATCAAGTCAGTCTAACAAAAGATCATTTTTTCTTGACGCTCCAATAAAAATACCAAAATTTTTACAAAAATCAAGCATTATATTTCATTATGTACATGTTCCTAATAATTTTTAATGCTTATCCTGCATCTACATCAAGGTTATGGAATATCTGAGCTATATATTACGTCGTATGATCATATACTAGTTCTTTTCCACTTTGTTTGCACTTAATTGTTAACATTTTTATACTTTGTTAATACCTCATCGTTGTTTACGACAATATTATTACCTCACTTGATGTAAAGATATAATTCCGACCCACCAAGGGCAACTAATTAACAGTATATACCTATTTATATTATAATATCTCTACGTAATTGTATTTGTTTCAGGCAGGAAGATGTAATTGGCAATTTTTAAGGAATTTTCTATATCCCACCGACACTGTTAGAATTCTGTGCATTTCTAACTTTTTTATACTCCATGCTGAGATCGAGTAAGTAATAATAGACTCATTTTTTAAATTCCGTTGTGATTATACTCTGCAAACTCTGCATCGCATCTTCTATTGTCAGTAAAAAGTGGACCCTATGGTAAACAAGTCCGATACTACGATGTCCATAATGGAAGACACTCCTTAAATTAAACAGAGTGCCGAAAACGAAATAACATTCATAGATTTGCATGTTAACCTGAAATTCATACTCAAAAGAGTGAAGATGAGAAAGAGATGAGAACCTGTTCCATTAATAACAATTACCATTACCAAACAGACGGAGATTGAGAGAGTATTAATATAAGTAGCACCATATACAATAGTTTAGCATATCTACATACTAAGTAATAATAATCATAAGTAATAGACATAGACCCTACAACAAAACAAGTTTCGGTCGTTTACTGACCATTTGAACCTGATATGTACTATCTACGCTCACACGGTTCACATAGTAGTGTCCTTGATATTTTTAGATTGAGATTGAAACTAAGATTTTCTTTGACTGACAGAACAGTCTCATTTTACCAAAGGTAATTCATCTTTAGAATATTTGAGATCATGACCTTATTTAAATGTCCCTTATACTTAGTACTGTCTGCATCTCAAATTAAAACAAGAATAAAAAGTTGTCGTCGGTACATTTACCTCGTATCTGGCTAATTTTTTATTATTCTATGCATTTTTATTGCAAATCTTAATAGAATTATATACACATTCTGGATTTTTACATAAAATGCCTACATTTATTTCAAACAACAGCACAAATCCCACTGCCTACATATAATACCTTTTAAAAATGGATTTTGAAATAAGTTTTGCTTCAAAAAGTTAGTGGGTGCAATGCAATCTAATTCTACAGTATATTATAGCAGCAGCATCGTTTGCATTGTAATTATCTAATCTAGTCTAGCTATTCAGAATGATATCTTTAGTCGTTCATGGGTAATAATGAAATTAGTAAAGTAAACCGCTGTCAGTAAGTATGGATGTCATATTATTGCAATTATTTTTTATTTCAGTTTAAGAATGTAGTAATTGGTAGGCAGGCTTTCAGCAATGGTTTTTAAAAGGTTTACAAAGAGTTGACCAATTTATTTTTTGGCATAAATAATTTGAAATGGTGGCTGGTATGGTTGGTAATAAGGAAGAACTCGGAAGCTGATATTGTCCTTAGCTCTGACTGATTCGATCCATGGCTTGAATGAGCTGACTCTTGTGAAAACTATTGACAGAGAAAAAATATATTTGTAATGCATGAAAATTAAAATTATATACTAAATATATACTGGAAAATGATTTTTACCTGCTGGAGGACCGTTGCAATTGATTCCGAAACTAGCAATGCCACTCTGGATGTAAAAGTTACCCTGGGTCCGGTAGAAAAGTGGACCACCTGAAAGGAGATAGTAATTGGATCAAGTATAGTAACAGTTTGCAAATTGATGCGTGAAAATTAGTCAGGAAAAAGTTATATAAGAATAATTACCAAGATCAGATACGCAAGAATCCTTGGTTGGAACTCCAGCACAGATTTCTTCGTCTCTGATCGGATAATTGTATTGAGTGTAGATATTTCTGCATTCTTGTTGAGTAATAACATTTACAGTGCTCTTGTGCAAGACGGAAGGATATGGGAGGGTATTGTAAGATGTTTTGCCGAATCCAGCGACAATCCCTTCAAACATTCCAGTGTCAATGCGGTAGCTACCATCATCAATACAGATTGGCTGAATTCTTTGAGAGAATACGACAGGGGCCGACAGTTTAAGAACTGCGATATCGTACACCTGAAATTCAATAGTTGAAATAATATTATGTAAATTCTCTTTTTAGGTATTTTTTAGCTGTATGTATTCTATATTAACATTAATGCGACACATAGCCGTTTTTTACATAGGATTGGAAAAAAACTTACTGGAGATTCAGTTGGAGTTGGTGGTTTGTATTGAGCGTGCAAATAAGCGACGGAAACATTACGTTGAAGTCCCTGTTCACGAGAGAATCCAGGATCGACATTTGTGTATTCTCCTAAGACCACTCGGAGTGCTGCTACAGTTTGAGGGTTCACTCGACTGTTGGCAGACGGCTCCAAACAAGAGGCAGCTGAAAATGTTCATGATTTGCTTCAGTGGTTTCCAAAACCCTTTCATGAGAAAATAAAAAGTAACAAACCTGTCAGAACATATTGATTATCAATGAGGGATCCTCCGCACAGTTGTTGGCCATTGGAGTAAATTTGAACCACCCTAGTAGAAAGAAAGAAAAATTCGTTTAGAAAAAATGACAAAATCCTTTCACAAATTTAATATTCATGTCACAGAATTTTCTTTTCATTGGAAAATTGCAGTAGAGAAGGGCAAATATAAACAGAAACTGCAAAGACACATTTTCTCGTATCTTAAAATCTCATTTTCCATGAAGACAAAGGACCTACCATGGATATTCATTTCGGACAGCGGGTGCTCCACCGACTTTCTTGACTTGACATCCACTTCCTTCACATCGAACAAGAGGAACTCCACATCCTTGTCGTGCAGCGGCGACAGCAATAGGTACACTGGGAACTACTGCAAGCGCAACCGGGGATGGAATTAAATGAATTAGCTGACGTTTGTCCCGAGGAGCAGATTTTTGCTCTTCCACTGTAATAAAAATGCAGTAATGAAATTAAAAACAGGAATGTATAACTTTTAGTAATGAAAATCATGTTTATCAGACAGCAATATTCTGTACAACAACCCTATATAGATGCTAATAACATTTTAATAGGGAAGATTAGTTGAAACAAAAACCGAATGTATAATTAATTAGCCAACTCACCTGGTGAAGCAAATGCGACCGAAGCCACAAGTAAAATCCCAACTAAGACTTTCATTGCAATTGAAAGATAATGAATATATAGGAAAAAAGCTAAAATGAGAGTAGTGTTTCGAAACGATTTCAAGTCTCGTCTTGTCGCTTTCGAGTTGACGGTACAACTGCCCTACAGTTGTTTCTGTTACCCTTACTTATTAGGTATAGTGTAATTTTTTTCGTTAGTAGTACCAGGTATATCTAAATGGCATAATATTAGAGTTCGTTTCGTACTTGACGTCTATAATTCAATGTTTTACATAAACCTTGCCTTTATTAGCTCCCTCCCTGGGCTGTGTGTATCTTTTACATCCTGGATGGAACATACTTAGTTGCCGAGAGAATTGTAATCCAGCATGACCTGCCTTGATCCTGCTAAAATTAATAGATACCTAGCTGGCTAATCCAAGTAAAAACGCCCATTATGTATATCTGTAGTGCTTAGGTTGCAATTTTCATTTCATCTTCGGGTTGTTCTGCCGTTGCCTGTCTGCCTACGTCAAAGAAAAATTGACGCCGAGAATCCTGCTCTTATTATTTGGACATCATTTTGCCATCGGCTTTTGTTATTATTCTTGTCAGGCATCATTTTTGTCATTTGATTCAGCAGAAGAGATGTACCTAACGTAAATATAATGTACATGGAGGGAGGTGGGTAGAAAATCTGCAGAAAAAGCATTTGCAAATGATGAGACTGGAGAAAAAATCTGTACCACACTTCATCCAAGGCCTTTGCTTTCTCGCCCTGAAAAATCCTCGCTGTGTTTTCTTGTATAACCCAAGAAGAACAAATAAACACATACGAAGTAGAATGCAAACAAAACAGATAGGATCTTCTGTGAGGTACAGAAAAGCAGATTGATGATTTTCATAAGTGCTTTTTGTGTATTATAGCACTCTGTGTGTGTGTATGTTTGATAAGCATGAATATTGGTAATGGGGCGTTTGTAATTCAAGGCGAGGTAAAGTAAGAACGGAGAAAGAGCTACCTACTCTATATTTTATTGACTGGATTGAACTTGACTAGCTGAAAAGACGCTAAAATAGCCTATAGGGAACATGTGGAAGATAGTTGTGGAACTGGTTTTTGCACATCTACATTTTGACATGTGCAGAAGAGCATGAAGATTCCTTATGGATATCCGATTCTGATATAATTAATTTACGTATTGATGGGAATAGCAATGTGTCTTAGACCAGATTTGCCTTAAGTTAGTTTCAGAGAGTGAAATAAATCTTGTTTGCTATTTTACACTTTGGTTTGGGTTGACAGAACATAAGAGATGGGTTCTCTGCCCTTATAAGGGATTTAGCTATTTAATACATGCACAAGTATTACACGATCTTCCTACACTCAGAGCTTCTATCATTTTCTAACATCTTTATGTGTGCATTATTTCTAGCTATGCATGGCATGGAATTTTTTAAACAGAGGATACACTAACAATGTTATTTGGTCTCTCAGATATTATTATGCTCCTGATCGTAACTTGAATGAATGCACAGATACTTTAAATCGAGTTAGGGTAAGAAAGTTGCTGGCAAGTTCTATTAAATTTGCATTCTCGTTTTGCTGCTTCTTCATATTAAGAGTGGATTTATCTTTACAAAGTTGAATTCGTGAGGACAGGACATGATCATGTGTTTCACATCCCATGGTTTAGAAATGCAATTTTTTGATAGACAGAAACTATAAGGTAAATGATTTTCTCCTTTGAAACAATGTGGTGTAATACTGGATATAAAAATATTTATATTTCAATACAACTCGTCAAACATTTGAAAAAATAAATAAGAGAATGTAATAAATAAATGCAGAAGATAGCCGTGCAGAGTTCGTCGTTAGCACGGAATAGAGCAGAACACGGGTACTAAGAAAACAGATGGGATTTTTGTTGTTTTACTTTGTGTCTAGCTGATGTAACCACGATTTCTATTGATCCAGTATAAAAATCGGTCAACTCTCTCGTAGACACTGTAAATAAGAAACAAAGAATTATATAGTTTCCTAATAAATTTGACTGTCGAGCCAATTTGGAATGATAAAAAGGTAACCGACCATGGAAAGTTTTCACCGCCAATTCCCCAACTGGTCACTCCTACGATTTCGTAGCGCCCACTTCTTCGAATCACCAGAGGCGAACCTCCATTTCCCTACAAAACAAAGTGTCACTCTTCATTTATGCTAATTACAAAGATTTGAAGATTACTAGGGATTTATATTACTCTGCAGAGATTCTTGGCAGCGGCGACAGGAGATCCGGCACAGACCATATCCTCACTAATTTCTGCTAAAAACTTTTTCATGTACTTTCGAGCGCACTCTTTGTTAGACCAGATACGGGTGTCTAATTTGTGAAGCTTTTCCAAAGGATCATGAAGTAATTGTCCCCAGCCTTGATAAATTATGCTTAGATTAAGCCAAATTGTATTTTGTATCATGTCAACTCAAATGAATTCCGTGTTTTAATATCATTAATTACCGGCGACAACTGCCAAGGTGGTTCCTTCATCGTAAGTCGCAGTTCCATCAGACAAACAAATCGGTTGGATAGTATCCGTAAAATTCAAAGGGCTATCCAAGCGTATAAGGGCAATGTTGTTTTTCTAAGAAATCAAAACTGAATTAGAATATTTATACGACTTGATAACTTTTACATTTACATATTGGATTTTGTATAGAAAAATGTACCATTGATTTAGAATCAAAATCTTTGTGGTAGGCAATGTGACTTGCTTTTAATTCAAGGTGTGAAACTTCTTTGGAATCGTAAATATCATGATCACCTACATGTATTCTTAATTGTGCCACATCAAATTGATCCATGCTAAAAATTACAGGTACAACTCCATAAATATTTATTAATTTTCCCAATTGTGCATTTTTAATTAGAGAAAAATGGATCATTACAATGCTAGGCAGCTTGCGGCAGTTAAAACATGACGGTTGTCAATTATACTTCCTCCACAGTAAAATAATTGACCTTGGTAATTCATAAGGAGTGCAACCTTCAAGATCACATATATCAATCATACATTAAAATTACTACTGCATATCTTAAAAAATTAGCCTAGAAAAAGTTGGATGTTCAAACGTATGAATTATTAGGATTTTTATGTAATTACCACAAAAGGCAGCTCTCCACTTTCAACCTACGTTACAGAAAAATATATTAGATTACTTGTCTCAAAAGATATATGTCCCATCATTTGTAGTAACATTTGTGTAGTAACTCGAGATTCGAGATCGACCGAACTAGTACTTTAAAAAAAATTAAAACCAGAATTCGTTTTGCATGGCTAAATATACACTTTCAGGTACACAACACAAAAGTTATCATTATGAATGTAATTTATGACCAAGTATAAAATGTAAAACATAAAAGTGCTGGAAAGACTAAAAAAGTATAGCAGATTTAATTCCGTTTGCTATTGGGCATGAAATCTCAAAATTAGTTGTATCATTCTACTTACAGATTACGTTAGGGAAAAGCATTTTAAAATATTTATTTACGAATTGTAAGCATCTATTGTGCATATTCTTTTGAATATTGTACATAGTATAACATTCAGGAAATGAATCTGTACTAGGATATTCACTATGTAATTTTCATGGTTATCCCAGATTTCCCACATTCGAATTAGATATGTCAACAAATTATTAAATCTTTGTTTACCTCCCGTCGACCTAAAACTCCCCGTCGTAAATCCGCAAGGTATGAATGGTAATTATTTTGTAGAGGAATTTTGACTTGTCCACATTCTTCTTTATGAGAAGATTCTTCTTTATGTGATGAAGGTGAGGAAGAATTATTTTCAGAAGCTACTGTTGGGAAGACAGATCTAGATCTTCGATGTAATCCTCTGGTTGCACTTGCAGCTAGTATTGTTGAATGAGAGAAATATTTATTTTCACACAGTAAAGATTGTTAAAAATGTAGTTTAGAAGTTTGAATTTAAGAAAATAGAGTTAGTAAGTAAATCACTCCTACCATGAATGACAATGGCATCCTCTGAGACTGCCAATTCCGTTGAAAATATGAAAATGAGTAGAACACAGGGAAGTAACTTCATAATTGTTAAAAATGTAGTTATTTATTGTTATGTGAAAAGAATGTGTTGGAAGTGTGTGTTTGATGAAAAGTGATTTCTTTAAAAGTAAAAGAGTTAAATAAGAAAAACAAACAAAAAATCACTCTTACTATCTACGTCTATGTTACTCCCTAATGTTTTTTAGTGAAGGAACGTTCTCATTTTCAATAGAATTCACTGTATGATTTTTCCTACGTGACTGATTGAGAAATGACACTGTTTTCGAACTAAATATTCCAGTCAGTAAGTCAGTGAGTAAGTTTACCTGAGTGTTGATACAAACATTTCAGCTATAATACATTTAATGTGTTTGTAAGGGCATAGAAAATATAAGTAAAGTATATAGGTAGCTACTTTATATCGTTAACAGTTAAGATAATATTTCATGCCTAGCCAACTTTTTAACTAGATATCCCTTTGATGCTCTCATATTACATTAAACATTGCGTTGTATTACAAGAAAAAGAGAGTGGTTGCTCTCATTTTCTACTATCATACCACCGTGTCGTCCGCGACGTTGCTTAAAGGTTCATCCTGAGTTTATGCAAATCTGTCATGATTTATAGAGGCAATAGAAAACCTGTGCTTTGATTTTGATATGTTTGTATTTCTTAGAGCTCTGCATAGTAATAAGTAGCACTAGCATTGGACATTAGTATCTAAACAACTGAAAGAGGAAATACATGCCCTAAGAGCAATCTTGTATTTCTTGTTCAAGATGAGTTTATATGCCAGGTGCTATGTTGATTTTGATTTCATGTTCATCTTTTCATGGGCACAAATTATTTACCACAGGATAATACGCTACAACAATGTTAATACGGATCTACTACACTTGGTTTACTAATGGTTTAAAACGATACACCTTAACAATTACCAGAAACAAGGTCAGTCCTACACTTAATTTTAATTCAACACTAACATCTGCTCTCATGTCCTGTGAACTGGATTCTATTGAAATCAAATTATTCAGTCTGTAGTAAAGTTACTATTATCTGTACATTTAACATGCGTATCCCTACTCACCAGCCGTAATATTATGCGCAATAATCTTTGCCTAAATTATAACTATTGACATTATTTTAGCAAAAGCCAGCCATCTCATTTACAATACAATTTATCGGCAGAATTAGATTATATACCTTCTTCTAATTAACATTAAGAGCATTAATGTTGTTTACACTGTACGGCTATCTTGGTGGAATTGAAAATGAAACTGTAGGCGTACTCAAAGCATAGACACAGATTTATTGAACACATTTTTCTCACAACCATAATTAGGTACCTTCATCTAGTACACCATAACGATTCGATTTTAAAGGTGCGGAGCTGTCTGGCAAATCTTGTTTTAAAATTTACACACTTTGTCTCCCTTTTCATCAGACTTTATCCCTCTAGTATTCTACTTTCTCTCTCTAATTAGTTAAATGTAACTGCAACATAAAGTCATAATCTTATTCCCTAGAAAATTACTAGCGGACAGACTAAACCTAAATTCCTTAACACAGACACTAATAAAAAAGTTAACTTGATGATTGGGGGAATTTTAAGCAAGCCTTTCTTCTCAAAGCTACCAACAATAAATGCATTTATAATGATATGATGATTATTAGAAAGAACAGCCCATACAAATTCAATGATCCATCAACATAAATACTTTAATTTATTAAATATCATGAAAAATGGTACCCATATTATTTTCACATTTGGATTGAACTTATGTTTTTATCCTACTAGTAAATCAAAACATTCAATTTTCATATATTTCAGATTTTGCTTGTTTTCCCAATCCAGTCCAAATAGTTTGCCACGCGCTCATAAACTAAATAAATAGTTAAATATTTAGAAACTCGTTGAATGCATATTGAATTTAATGATATATTATTTTGAAAATAAAATGTTTTACCTCCAGGAAAGCTATACAAAAAAATTAAATAAATAAGCAAATAAATGAGGGTAATTTTAGATAATGAAAATAAATAGTTAATAAATGAGTAGGTAGCTAGCAAATAATTAATAGTAAACGTTTTATGAAATAGTAACTAATTATTTTACCTTCCACATTTCTTTCCCTGCAATTAAAAATAAAAGATATTAAATTATTATTTTCAGTAATATTTGGTAGATCGGTTTATTTTTATAAAATAATGCTTGATTACCCATGAAACAACGCCCACTTGTTCTGCCTTTCCTTTATTAACAATGGAAAGTGGACCTAAGTCAAGAACATAAAAAAATTTTATCATCTAAATTATTTTTAACAGATTTAATGTTGCATTTGGTTTTAGAAAGACAAACCTCCGCTGTCACCCTGAAATGTAAAAAATCAATGCAAATGTTGTTACCGATTTTCGTTACAAGTACAGATATGCATTGTTGTGAGGAATATAAAGATAAAATCTTACATAGCAAGCATCTTTAACTTTCTTATCTCCACCATCGCCAGTTGCACACACCTAGAATGCATAGCACATTGCACACATCCACATTAATTAGAACTATGAAGTTTTCCTCATCCCGTATTTAATTTAACCATTTTTTCAAAAATTTTATATAAGCAGTAAAACTAACATGACTGGCTCGAATGGGTGGCGTGCCTTGTCCTTGGTACAGTTGAGTGCATTTTTCATTTGTCAAGAAATCCAATTGCACAGTTCGGAGAACAGGAGATGGTCTAGCACTTGGTTGCACCTCACGATCAGCCGTAAGCCCCCAACCTTTTCATTAATTTTAGCATGTTTTATTTACTAGAATTCATCTGCACATGTAATTCCTGGAATTATATGAGAGATATCTATTACCTGCTAATTCCGCACGTGCTTCAGGAATTGATCTATCTGACCGGAGGCAAATGGGTTGAATACGCTCATTGTATTCCAATGGCTTTGCTAGTTTTATAAGAGCAACATCGCTACCCTATAATGGTTAAATAAGGACATTAGTAACATGATAAGTTATATAGTAAGTTATCATTTCGGAGTTTAAATGGATGGACCACGAAATTTATCAGTCAGATTAAGTAAGTACGTTATTATCGGGAAGTGGTTTTAGAAAAAGTCACAACTTGAATGTTTGTTCCCAAACGCCGAAAAAGTTTACCGATTCAAAACGAAAAGCCAATAAATACCGGATTATATAATAACCCGAATTTATGACGACCATTGAACATAGAAAGGTGCTATTATAATATGTATTTCAAAATTTTACAGAGTTTTCCTTGCTCAAGCTGTGATTTTGTATTTTACATCCTCTTCTCTTAATTAGATAATTAGGTACCCCAAAAATAGTAACTGCGGTATCTGGAAATGATAAAGTTTTTTTGTCGTTGGTCTCCCTTGTCAGAAAATGCATGCATTGTAGTCAGGGACTTTCAATGTATGGATGTATTTATGTTTACCAACCAATGAGCTTTGACTGAAATGCTTGTTGTAGTACATAGATGCGACTGGGATGGTTACAGCGTTTGCACTGGGTGAAGGACTGGTGTGGCTTCCGACGACGATCTTCACATTATTCACATTTCTTATTCCGCTTTAGAATCATAGAAATTATTTTACAACATTTGTTCGAATTGGGTAAAGTATTATTATTAGTATTATTATTTCGTTTTTGCATAAAAATGTAAGTATTTTTTTTCCTGTACCTTACACAATGTGCTGCCGTTAATATGTGGGTTTTGCTAATGATACTTCCTCCGCATGCATGATTCTTACCCACAACCATTGCAGCCTACATTGAGATTTCAATAGTCATATTAATTCAGTAAAAATAACGAAGGATACAACTAGGGATTTCAATGGATTTACCTACCATGTAAGGAAATTCGTTTAATTTTGCCTCACGCCCTAAAATCATAAAAATTAGTTCGTTTTAGTTAAATCATTCAATAGAATCGCCATTATTAAATGATTTTCATGAAATTACCTCCGATAACAGTTGGATCAATTGTATAAGTAAGATTTCCACAACTTTCTTGTTGGAAAACTGCACCGGCCGCTGGAGAAATAGCTGAGGCTGGAGGTTTGCGATTTGGGTAGTCTATTTTGCGTTTCAACGTTGTGTACACATAATTTGGGCAACAAATTACTGTAGAATTGTCTGGAATTCAGAAAAGCATGCAATAATAAACTATTCAACGAATATGTTAATTATTATTATCAAACTATAATTAACTATTTTAAACCTGGTTCACAAGGAGCACTTTGATTATAAAGTTCTTCATTATAAATGGAGTGCATGATTGATAATCCATTTTCAGGGTCCCTTAGGAAGTTTGCTAGGGGGAAGCAATCCTCAAATGTTATGCACTTCCCTCTGAAGCCCTTAGATGTTATACAGGTGTCGGCTGCCGCGCTCAGAGTTGTCGATTCGATATATTCTTCGAATTCCCCTTCAATTATATCCGTTTCAGTGCGCCCTAAAGAAAATTCGATTAATTTGGTGAAAAATTTCCAAATCCTTCAAACGTTTATATTTCGGATAAAAGTTAAATGAAAACACTTTATGGTAATATTTAAACTAGAATGAAATAATTGCTGAAAGCGAATAATTAGATAACTGGATGTCGGGAGCCCTTAGTTGTAATTATAATTACTTACCGTCAATCGCAATTGTGTCTTCATTTTCTTCCCAAACCAGTCCATGCGTAAAATCAGCATAATACAATATTGCAAATTGCAATATTATGATTTTTAAAATCATTTTCTTTGCTTAATTTTCTTGGCAGAATTTAATATTTGGTTTTTGGAAGGAGACTAAGCTCGGGTATTTGTAAAAGCACTTCTTATATTGTGTAACAAGTGAAATGTAGTGAGACTGGCAGGATGTATGGTGTTGGTACTTGGTAGACAAGAAGATTCCAGTCCATGTTAAATGTTGCATAAAATCTTGTTTTGCAAATTGAATCCGTTGTTACATACAACCTGTAGTATAATGCTGTTCTATCAATAGACATAAATTACAGGTGAATATAGTATTAACTATTATAGCGGGTTTAACTCTCCCACTTTAGTACTCTGACTATGCGAAGAAGGAATGCAGAGAAAGATCATAAAACATCATGAAAGTTATGCAAAGTTTGTTATTCCGCTACAGTCTGATGTGTATTTCCATGCTAGATAATCGATTGGCATTTTGGCATGTTTTTATGACACTGCTTTCTGAGTTGTTGACAAGCTACTATTATAGGGAACTTGTTATATCTCGATAAATCTCATTGTCAGTTCTTGCGTGATTTCATTCTGATTTACTGACTTAGTACTAAAACAGGAGGAATGACTTTTCTCATCTGCCATTGACCTGCAACCGTTTCGTGGAAATCAAATATTATCTCAGCCTTTTATGCAACTACAAAGATGCAACAATATTTAAACCTAACCTATCCTAAGAACTACTCCACTTACATTTATACATCTTAACCTTTTCTTAAGGCTCTCTTGCTAACACCATAAATAAAATTAGAAACATAGTTTGAATGATTTTTATTTATTTAGTTGTATAAGAAAATTCACTACTTACATCACACGAACCATTACATATGCACAAGACACAAAACTACGGATTAAATAGCTCAGGCATACACTCATTACATATTCACAAGTTTCCACCTCATAACTCATAACTATAAATAGGTATTTTCAGTTGAAAATTTCAATCACAATTAAATCACGAAGAGCTATGTTTGCTAATCCAGTCCAAATACGCATGAATCCTGAAAATTAGTAAAACACAACCACATAGTTATAATATAATTTTACCAATTCAAACAAATAAAAAATTAATAACTCTGGCTAGGTTGTAATAATAAAGGTGTTGGTCTGAAAAATAACCTTGTGTATACTCCCGGATAACTGAAATTAATTAAAATGAAATAAATATTCTTATCATATAATATGACAGATTTTGTTTTTTCGTATTTTTCTAGTAATGCTGTAAATAAAAATGTTTGTTAAATAGTACCTGCCACAGCCAATGCCCCAGCTTACCAAACCAATCTGTTCCACATGATCATCTCGGGGCAAGGTCAGAGCAGACCCACTGTCACCCTGCAGAAAGAATCCATTAGATTTAGTACATATCTACTTATTTTACATAATAATGATAATTTAATTATATAAATCCGTTGAAAGACGCACCCGACAGGCATCTTTTGTTTTCGGATGTTTACTTCCAGCACAAAACATTTCTGGGGTAATTCCACCTGGAGCTTTTCCTCGATACTTCCGCTTGCAATTTTGTCTGGTCCAAACTTTGATGTTAGCAGTTCGCAATTTCGTAGGCTGTGGCCCTCTGTCATAAATTTGACCGTAGCCACTAACGTCTGCATATGTTTCTCCATCTTCAAATGTGTAATTTGTGGTTGGCAGACAAATTGGAACGATATTCTCAGCAAAGGTCACTGGTTCGGCAAGTTTTATCAACGCTATATCATTGTGCTGAAAATAGTAAAATCCATTTATGTAGCTTTTGATAAACAAAAGTTTCCTTAAATGTAGAGAGGAAAGAACTTACAATTGTATTCATGCTAAATCCTCGATGAAAAATAACTTTGGAAACATTTCTTTCTTGGTGATCTACATCGGTAGGATCTTTGATATCATGATCACCGATTAAAACGCGCAGTCTTTGCAAATGACGTTTCTTTAAATGAGATACACAATGGGCTGCCAGAAGGACATATTGGTCCGAGATCAACGAGCCCCCACAGAATTGCTTATTGCGATTTAAAAGTGCTATCTGAAAAACAACAAATATTGCATAATTTATAATTGCTAAAGGCTTAATAATTCAATCTTACAAAGTCGGTACTTACACTCCAGGGAAACTCAGATATCCTGAAATAAGTAAAGATACACAGTAAGATTTAATATTTTTTATATGAAAGAAAACCCCCAAAGTTTTAATGAATTGTGTAAATTAAGTCTTACTGGGCTTCACGACCTCCGACGACTCGATGATCCACTGTTTTTCGATTAGGTCCACAGGGAAATGGAGGAGATACCGTGGTAGTTCGACCTTCAGAAGGAGTACTAGTAGCTTCTTCTGAGGAAATTTCGACTCCAGTATTAAACTTTTGCTTCGGAGGTGAAAAATTGCGTTGCGGGCACCAAATATAAAGCTCATCTTCTGCGGCTAAAATTCCCTTACGAAGATATTTCATTTTCACAAGTGGAAAAGAATAAAATTCGGTATAATCGTTAAGAAAACTTACGTTTTTGAGAATCAGCGTTAGGGGCTTGAGATAATTCACAAGGAGATGAAGTGCTAAGGATGAAATCCCTTAGAGCTGCGCTAGTTATCGTCGGAAGTGCTTCTTCTTCGTCAAAAAAATATAATATTGGATAACAATCTTTGAATTTTGTACATTTCCCTGGAACTACTTCTACACTGACAACGGTGCCTTCTTGTCCGGTGACTGGATTTGAAGTAGAGTCGCTACTTTCCTCGATGTCAATCTTTCTTGAGTAAATATCATCTGTTTTCAAGGGTCACCATTAAAAGAATTTCGTAATTAAAAGAATAGAAATTAACTGTGAATGAGAATTTTTACTTTCTATAACGATAGCGTCTTCTTCTTCCCATTCTTCCCCTAAACCTTCATGGACAATTAAAAGAGTGGAAATCCCAATTAGAATGAATTCTAGTCGCATTTTGACTTACAGATGGAATATTTGATACTCAATGAAGCTTCTGCAGAACAAAAGTGAAGAGGAATATAAAGGAAGTCATAAAATAGGTGGGAGATTACACCACTGACGTAATATCGCTTAACAATACAGACAATGATGCGGAAACTTTAGTCTTCAGCTTTTGCTTGTCATCATGATTGACTTAAAGCATTTCTAACATCGGATACCCTGTTAGTCTTGTTTTTCTCTTCGCTCATTTATTTTGTCATCTGAGGAAGAATAGTGGAATGACTTGTTATTGTGGTATTGACCTTTCAGAATTTTTTAACAAATTCCCTACTTCAGCTCTGTCTCTACTCCTTTCAATCATGCTTTTCTCATCTCTCTCAATTTCTTATGCACACAAACATCATGCATCAAGCTTTGTTTATAAATATTACGTGTACAGTGTACAGAGCCAGACAACGATACATTCAATGCATCAATATGTGTAAGTATATGGAAATATATCGTTTATTTGTCATTTTCGCCACGATATGCAAATTAAAGCAACAGTTTCATTTTCTATAAACTAATTTTTTATTTTATCATTTTCATAGCTTCATAAATGCATATTCTGAGTTTCTGAGGAAGACAATTTCATTGATCAATGCGCAATTTGGTAATGATAACTATAAATAGCTGAAAAGAAAAATATTTTTAATCCTTGCTGTTTTTGTTGATCCAGCTCAGATATTTGTCCACCCTACATACAGATTCATGGATATCACAATAGTCAAAGGTTAAGATGGTTAATAATTATCATGTCTTTATTTTACTTACCGAGTATAAACACCTGGATACCTAATTGGCACAAAAGAGAATCATTTCATCTGTATTACTTTCATTTAGTAAAAATTATTAAAACCTTAGTTAAAATTCTAAAACTGACTTACGTCCCACAACCAATTCCCTAAAAACAATAAAAATCAATTTTCAGTAAACATTTTTTAGTCGTGCATAAATTAAATACTTATGAATGCCAGATTAAAAATTTCCTTACCCAAGAAACGATTCCGATTTGCCTTGCGACTGACTTCGTGTCTACTGTTAATGGTCCTGTAACGAAAACGAACAATTTTGTAAGAAGAGAAGTTTAAAATGACTGAAGATTTCATAATTAATTTACACTAACCCCCACTGTCTCCCCGACAAGAGTCTTTTCCACTTCCGCCAGCGCAGACCATACCATCACCGACACCAGCCGGAGCTTGAGATCCATACTTTGATTTGCAAGAAGAATGTTGCCATACTTTAATATTCACTGTTTTCAAACTTGCAGGTTGTGTTCCTCCATCCTATTTACCAGTTTATCAATTAATTATGTTTTCAGATTAGTAAACTTTTAATGCTTTCTATTCAATGTCCATGAAATTGCTGTTGTTACCGATAATTGTCCTGTAAGAAAACAAAACAAAATTTTCAACATTTGTACAAACTATTGCAATTATGCATTCAGATGGAATTTATATGTTACCCCAGCCAGCCACATCTCCTTGGGCGCTCTCATAAGCAGGACTTCCCGAATGTAAGCAAACTGGTTGAATGTAGGTAGAATAAGTGACAGGAGAACTCAATTTTATCAACGCAACATCGTGATGCTGTAATAAATAAGAAAAATTTAACAAAATCTCCAAATATAAGTTGACCATATTTAAGTAGTGTATTTTTTTGGGCAAAACTTACTAAATGTTTCATGCTGAATCCCTTGTTGTACAGAACTTTTGATGCTTTACGAGTTTCATGAGGTCCATCTGCGGTTGAGTAGATATTGTGATCTCCAAGCTGAACAGTCAGTCGGGAAACATCGTTTTGAGTCATGCTATTTGAAAGGAAATAATTTGTGACTCCATCACAAAATGTAAAATACACAGTATGTAGAATTAATGCTATAGATTTTTTCAATTAACTTACTGTTGAACGCAGTGAGCTGTATAAAAATTACAGAGCAGAATACAAATTTCATGCAGAAACTTCTCAAACAAATGTACGAAAACTACAGACAACGTCACCTGAACTTCTAAATGCTCATAGAATTTAATGAATCTTAAATTTGCCTACTCAGATGAAATGGGTGAAAGAGTGTATAGTATTAAGTTTGAAATTAACTACCTATGCAAGGAAGTGAGGCCAGTGATAATTATAGTACAACAACGGACTTTTTTAGCAAAAGAAAAAAGAACACAAAAATGTTCTTTGAAAGTTATATTCTGTTTATGTTCAAGCAGCCACATTTTACTAATTTTGCTTTGTAGAATATAGTTTCTCTTAAATCAGGTGCATTCTTCTGTAATTTTCAGAGTTTTTGTATGAAATTCGTACCTGCTGTAAGGACGTAGTTGTTGTTTATCAGCCTAGAACATAAACGTGACGAATTATTGTTAGATTTGAGCTCAATTTCTTGATATGACAGGAGTATTATACGTAGATATTTATTTGTAGCTTACGATCCTCCACAGAATTCTCTGCCATTGTTCATCAAAGCCACAATCCATGGGAATTCTCCTCTCTGAGCGTCTCTACACAAACAAAGATTATACAATGTCTTTCATGAAACTTTTGTCTCACAAAGAAATTCCTATAACTTGGAAATTAGCAAATGAAAGTGTAATTAAATATTAACCTGCCGTTGACGATTCTGTCCTGGCCAATTGCGTCTAATAAAGTTTGATTCAACTCAATTTTCATGACGCCGCAGCCCGCTCTCTCCGGAGACTCCATTTCCTTGGGAGGTGAGGGAAGTGGTGGTGGAGGATTTGTTGTTCCCGTTGCACAACAAATTGTAACTTTTGATACGGATCTCAAATCTTAAAAGTAAATAAAAAGCCCAATTTAAAAAATGTATTGAAATTTTGTGTTCATGAAATTGATTTCAATGTTTACCTTTTGAAGGATCTGCTGTTCGAACAGTATCCCCTTCACAGATCCCAGAAATATTCAGTAGAATTTCCGCAAGGTTCTGGTTGTAAGTACCAGTCAAGCCAGGAGTGTCATCTTCGGCATCATCAACGGGAAGTAAATTCCTGTAGCATTCTTTAAAGAGAATGCATTCTCCAGGACGGCCTTGATTGGTTGTACATTCCTCGCTTCTAAAATCCGGGATTATCGTCGTTGTTGCAATATCTTCAATTGGGGCTGCTCTACCCGATCGATCCCAATCAGTTTCATCCCCAGCTGAAAATAAACGAGGAAAAACTTGCATTGAACAAGAGGAATATTACAAAAAATAATAAATAGGTGACGGAAATGAACGAATATACCTTCAATAACAATTGTATCATCACTGGCCACTTCGTATGCGAATGTAAAAGTAGTTGCACAATGGAAGGCAAGATTAAAAAGGATAAATAACCGCATTTTTTACTTGTGTTTCAACAGTCTACTGCTAATAGAAAGAAGAATGTAATCCGACTAAAGCCAGGATTAGCATTTTTAGCTGTATTTATGCATTTTGCGATGATTTCAACCAGTCAATTTAATCCAGGTATGCTCTAGGACAAGAAATCTTATTAATATGCATTTCTCTCTCTCTCTCTCGGACGTGCAATAACCCCATGGAGGGAATGAATCACACTTGTTGGGATAGATTTAGGGTTGAACGACTCGCATTCGAGCATTGATAGGCTTTGACCTTTTTATTTTCAGCGGCTGTGTCAAAGCTGTCAAATGATCTGATCTTCATGTGTAATTTAGTGTTTTCATGAGTCTCTCCTTGGTCCAAAGTAATCATAAAAAGTGAGTAACGAATAGTTGAGATATGGCATTGCTATACGAAAAAGTACCTGGCCGATGGGATTTCATATCTTGTTGCGAACTACGTGAGTCTTCAGACTCGGATACACAAACACAATAAACTTGTCTTCCCATTCAAACTCCTCACACATCACATCATTTATATAACGATAATATTCGCATAAAAAATCCAGTTTGAAACACCAGGAGTTTTCTAACAATGCTTACTGAGATGCTGCAAGTACTGTATTGTTATTTTTTAGTCTACCACTTCATCTCCTTCTCTATACGAATATACAAGGCATAATCGTGTTATCTTTTATAAAGCTACTTCTACTCTACATACAAACACAAATGATATAAAGTATTCTCTACGTAGTTTTACAATTTTCTTTGAGGAAAACTCTGCAGCAGATATTAATCTCAATTATTTCAAAAATATATTAGTATATTATTATAATATTTTATATCATGTAACAGTCGATATGTTAATCTGATAAATATTACTGTGTGTTACGACATAATATGAATCTAGATGAAAATTTAAATAAATATTATTGTCATTTATAACTGCTTAGTATTTATAAGCACTTTTACTTGTAACATTTAAATACATAAATAGGAAATATGAATACATCGTAGATTTGATAACCTTGAATGCCTACCTACAGCTTGCTATAGTAGAGCTTCGGATGTTTCTCTACGAATGCATTTATTTCAGTCCACAGTTCATTTGAGAATTCGCTTATCTTCGATTTTTGTTGATCCAATCGGCATAGCGGTCTACTCGAGTGTACACTATTAATTTATTCATAAAAATTAGCAATTTTAATCATTTGAAAAGTTGGCGTAATTTAGAATTTTGTAATTTCTCACCTCCTGGAAGTCTTCCGCAACCAATTCCCTGAAAATAGATAAAATGTGATTTATAAAACTAACAGATAGTTGTTGATATTTATGGTTTTTCAAATGAAAAAGTGAGCTTACCCAAGAAACGATTCCGATTTGTTCCATGCGTCCTCTCAAATTACGAGAAAGAGGTCCACCTGAATCTCCCTAAAACATTTTTAATGCGTTAAGTAATATTATTATGTCTCATTGCTACTGAGTAGGTACATTACTATCACTTTTATTAAAAATGTAGGCATACTTGACATGAGTCGTATCCATTATTTCCAGCACAAACCATTCCTGTATTTGAGGAGAATGTTTAGTTAATTTAGTTAATTGTAATTGCTATCTGATTATTACAATCTTAACTAAATTCAGGAAGAGTATGTGCACATACCTCGAGAAATTCCTGCAGGTGCTTTTCCCTTATAGTCATTGATACACTTATTTTGGGTCAATACTCTTACTGAAACTGCATTTAAAATTGCAGATTGTTGTCCTCTTTCACTGACTTTTCCCTTTTTATATTAATGTAACTCTTTTATTAATTGGTCTACACAGATGCATAATCGCTGGTACCCAAAGTAAGATATATTTTCAAGATATTAATGTTTTATTAAAACGTACCCATCCACAGACATTTGCGTAGGAGTTTCCATGATCGTATGGAGGAGCCCCGGATGATAAGCAAATGGGCTGTATCCGATTAGTATAAGTTACAGGACTATTCAATCGAATGACAGCTACGTCATCGTACTATCCATAAATGAAATATATTATCGCATTTGTGTTGGAAATTAGGCAAAATGTTATTTTTATGGCTTATCTTCTAATAAAAAAGACCTACCAGTGTTCGCATGCTAAATCCTCTGTGATTAGTAGATATTTGTTGCCCCTCTTACAACATGAGTACCGTCGGAAGTGCTATAAATATTATGATCTCCGATATATAGACGTAAACGGGCCACATCGTCACGGTTCATACTATAAATTATAGATTCATATTGTACTGTAAGTAAAAATTATGCAAAAACTGAGTAATTAATTAGAATTGCATTTTAAGACACTTACTGGTGAATACAATGGGCTATAAAAACAAACAGATTAACAATCTCATTAACGTTCTTACTGATTGCAAATGAGATGAAAAATTTTAAAATTAATTTAAAAGAAAAATATATGGGCATATTATACAGTTTTATTAATGATTCTCATAAAATGTAAATATAACTATCTATTGCCTATCGTGCCATTAATATTATAATGTTAATTGTCCATAATAATATTACATCTACATCATATAGGTGACGAAAACAACTCCAATTAATTTTTCACCAAACTCCAGTGAGCTTAAAGTAATTGCCAGTAATTGCACTAATTGTTAGGATATAAACTAAATAAATGGGATTTCATTGCTACTTTTACGTCTGAGATTCTGAGAAAAATGAAAGTTGAAGTATCATCTTGATGAGGCGAATTAATATGTAGTTCAGCTATGCAGGGATTTGCAATTTTCAATATACTATATTTGATATAAATATGACATTTTCATTTCAATAAGAACGTTCTTGAGATTGTTACCTGCTGTGAGGACGTGCATATTATCGATCAACCTGGAAAAATCATAAGCAATTGCATTAAGACATGAAGGATTGTATGGAATTATATGTACAAGTAAAAGTGAGAATTACGATCCCCCGCAAAATTGATGTCCCCTGTTCATCAAAGCAACCTGAAAGCCAAATAAAAGACGGGTGGTAAGTTGTTACTGTCGTACAATTCAAGATTTCCTGTATATTATGATTGAGCAAAAGCAATTCCAGTTTACCATCCACGGAACTGTAAAAAATAAATTCGTCCAAATGTAAATATATTATTTAATTTTTTTTTAAATTGTAAGATTTATGAAAAAGAATATTCTAACATTCTCCAACTTTTGCAGGTCTTCCCATCACGATCCTTTGATCAGGTTCTTCTTCAGAATAATTTGTAACGTTTATACCATCGATGATATCTTCAGTTCTTAAGGGTTTAAGGAACACTCTTCCACAACTGCTGGTCACAGTTGGTTTCATTTGGGCTGGAGGTCTTGATGGCTTCTTTTTTATGGTAACTTTATCACTTGGACAGCAAACAAATTCCTCTCTTGGAATTTTTCCACCTTTCAATCATTGCAGTCTCTTTAGAATTTCAAATTCATGAACACAGTAAAAATGTATAGATTAATCACAAAATAAAAAATAATTAAAACCTCCTGTTAACTCCAAAACGGTCTCAAAAATCTCCTTGCTGCATGGCCCAGTGACATTTCTCAAAATTTTTTCTAGCTCAATTGCCGAGCTACGAATTCCCATTAAATTGTATGCATATTTGCTTGGATTCCTCAAAGCCAAAATGGGATAGCACTCGGAAAATGTTTTGCATTGACCTTCGATCCCTCTGGGTGTTTTACAAACAATTCTTATATCCGAATTTTCCCCACTATTTGCCGATGCCAATTGTTTACTGGATCTTTCAATTCCTTCTGTAAGATCGTCTGAGAAAGGATTTTTTTATTTAGCATGAGAATTTTTTTAATTTTCATCCAAAAAATTATAAAAACGTAACCTGATATGGCAAATGTATCATCGTCGATAATTTCCACTTGAGCGAGAGTCCTTCCGGTAAATACTACAGCGAAGCACAGTAGAAATAGAAATTCCTTCATGATGACCTCACTTGTAATAACAGAAAATGTTCAATGTCCTAGGTCAACAGATATTAAGAAAAGACGTAGGTAATTCAGACTAAGAAATGACTACCCCATCCAAACTGTAGCTAATCTAAATTGTTAATGTTTTGAAGTGTAGGACCAGACATGGCACTTTGGTAATAATGACATTGAGTAAACTTTAATGTAGATTCCTTTGTGATTGTAATCTGTGAGAAGATGATCTAAAGTATTTATTATACGAAAGAAATGATATTGCAGGTGTAGTTAGCGATTATTACAATCTTTTATATGGTTACTTATGCCCTTTAATAAAGTAAGATAGAGAACTGTGATTTTTGCTGGCTTGATTTTCTAGCTCAGCTCCGTATTGTCTAATAGGTATCATGTAAAGCCAACGGTTAACCTGTTGTGCGAGATAACAATGCAAAACAACTTGATGAAATCAATATTCTGCTCTTGACCTTTTCGACGAAGATACTGTCGGTTGTTTTAGAAAATAAATTCAAGCTCATTTCTTTAGTTATGCTAATTTCCAACTGGGTATATTTCTATCTGGGCAGATCATCATGACAAATCTGCAATTCCCTGTAACATTTAAACAGAACTTTGCCAATTAGTAAACGCAGGTGTTTTCTAGTTGTGTGACAGTTTACAATTTACATCCATTTCGTTAGCCTCATTTTTAAAAGGAGCTCAAACTTTTAAACTAAACATTTAAGGTTAGTCATTATCAGATTTAAATACGCTTTGCAATTTTTGTCAAGGTGTACGAATAGGAAAACTATAATAAGTAGACGAATATTAATTATTGTGCTGAGTCGACCTAGTTTTATGTCTTAATCCGTAACATGAGCTCTCACTTAAATCTAATGCCAGACTAAATAAGAGTTTACTTGTAATTTTCCTCTAAGAGCCAATACAACTTGCTTGACTTGTGTCCATTGATGATGAGAATGGGAAGAGGAATATATTGCTCTGTGGTTCTCTTCTGATATTATGTACGATGAATGCCAAGTGCGGATAGCTGTACTTCTACAGTCTACAGTAGCCACAATAATTATTACGATCTCTAAGAATCCATCTTGACAGAATAAGAAACTTGTTTTGTAGTTTTATTACTTTATTTTAACTATATTCACACCACTCTGGCGGTTTTATTCAGCCATACACAAATGTAAACAGAAATAAATTCAGATGAAAAATCCTGCCATAATGTTACAGACATACATCGACTTTTTTGCGGTACCTAGTGAGTCATGGTATGTAGAAAAACATGACACACACCTGTAAAAAATATATTCCAAGAAATTAGTATCAAGATTTCGAAGAATAACAAGTTATCTAGACGTATAATGAATGAAATTAGTATGCTACGCAGAGAATTCCTATCACAGGTCCATCTAATCCAATTATGTGAAGATGCAACGGAAAATTGTAACACAAGATCAGGCTTTTTTATTTAACTCATTTCACTAGTACTGCAGTAGTATACAAAAACAAAACAATACAATATCTAGTCCTTTTCACAGTTAAAACTTTTAACAACAGGTACGCAACAAAAATGCATGCATTTAAAAATTATTATAGCTTTCTAATGTATAATGCAATTAAGGTACTCAATATAGTGATCACTTATATACTGTTAATCATCAACAGGTAATTAATTAGGTATTAACACCATGTAGTAACTTACTATCCTAATTAACGCTTAAAAATTAGTTAACTAATAACAAAAGTGTGTTATCTAAACAGTTGTTACATAAAGAACGCGTGCTTTGTTTATGAGAGAGCAATTTCATGTAGAGTCAAAAGAAATCAAAGAATATTCAAATAATTCGTGAACTTCGTGTTGACTGTTTTACCAAGTAACCTATAATGAAGTAAGTAAACAATGTACATATCAGCTATCTATCAGTCGTTGTCTTCTAATGTTTTCTGTAGATACTCCTCCGGTAGCCCTTTTGTCCCTAGGCGTATAGTAACTAGCTGCTGTGTAGATCATGTACCCTAACCTTTTCCTTTAATTCCGCTAGTAAAATTTTAACTCATTCTAATAGGCTCGGTTTTTGGTGATCCATGGCGAAAATTGGTCCACCCTACAGACACATTTAAACATAAGAATTCTAAGATAGCATATAATATTTGACAAAAGATTCTATAACATTTTTTATTTCACATACCTAGTATACACTCCAGGATATCTGAAAGAAATTAAAAACAACATTTAATAAAACATCATAATTTTAAATTACAAAATAAAAATTCAGTAATTAATTACCTGCCACAGCCGATTCCCCTGTAATAAAAAAGTCAAAATTATTTTTTTAGTAAACATATCTTTTAATAGATTTTAGTTGAATAGCTTACTGTCTATATATTAATTAAAAGAAAGTTGTACCATGAGACGATTCCAATTTGAGCCCAGCGTCCTCCTGAATTGTGAGCCAATGGGCCACCACTGTCACCCTAAATGTAAAACAAGTTTACAATAAATTATTTTCTCCTTGTCATTGTCAGTGAACGAATTAAAAATGAATAATAGGAAAACCCGTAATAAAAGGCTACTATGGGATTTTCACGGTAAAAGGTTTTCCATGAAAATGTCATGTAACACGTTTGGAAGTATTTAAAATTGTCAATTTATAAAAGTGTTACTCTGCAAGCATCGGCGGTTCCAGAACCAGCGCAAACCATATGCGAGGTAATTCCACCGGGAGCATAATGTCCATATTTTCTTGCGCACTCTGGATTTGTCCAGATTCTCATTGCCACTTTTCGGTAGATAGAGGGTTGTGGCCCATTTTCGTAAACACCTCCCCTATAATAATAATAATATTGCAAAATTCTTGATTATTCCTTTCAATTGGAAATAAATGCAGATAATAGAGTCGCAAAAGGAAATTGCTAACCATCCCGCAACCGTTGCTTGATGGGATCCTGAATCGTAACCTCCTTGAGTATTCAAGCAAACTGGTTGTATGTTATTATTCCCATTGCTTCCAAATTGAACTGGAGAATCCAATTTTAAAAGGGCGATATCATTGTGCTGAAAAGAAAATATTTTTCATGCAAATACTAAATTGTGATATTATAGGAACCAGATAATAGTCAAATATAATTGCATTTCACAATTACCAAAGTTTGATGGCT